>VZSC01003609.1:102284-127284 GCA_013398225.1 Steatornis caripensis
GGAAAGTGTGACTTGAGGAAGAAAGGTGACTCTTAGTACATGTGTTTTCTAATTGTGGCCTCTGTTCTTCAAAAATGTCATAAAGCATAGGAGACTTTCTCTGCACTGTCAATAGCCCGGGTCATTTCTGAATGATGCACATGCTCTGTCATTTGCCTGTCAAGGAGAGATGAACCTCCAGTTTAAACAGAAGGACTTAGACTTAATCATGTGCCAGTGGACCGTACACCGTTGTAGGCGATGCTACTGGCTGCTTTCGCCATCACTACTTTCTTGTAATGCAATGTGTGGCCAAGTAATAGTCTCTTCTTTCTGTGCTATGGGGTTGGTTGGTTTGCTTTCCCACAGCCACTAAAACTACCTCATTTTTGTCACTGATAGCATTTGCAAGAGTTGACTAGAAATTAATCTTTGCATCTGAGAATCATGGTATCCCCGTAAGTAAGACTGAGAGGTAGATGCAGACTTGCAAAATCTTTTGAGGTATACAGATACAGAATATCTCCAGTTCAAGGGAGAAGTAAAAAAAGTAATAGAAAATTGGAAAAAATGACCATCAGCAGACCAAGGAGGAAAAAAAGGTTACTGCCAAATTAAATTAGAATATTAAAAGTATGGAATATAAACAAGACTTTGGAAAAGAACTAGGAACTTAGTCACTGATAATCTGGTTTTATTTTTCTTTTTTTCTCCCCCCCCCCTTCATTTCTATTCCTTTTTCCTTGAAAGAGAGTAAGATAGAGCTTTTTGTGTAGAATACTTGAAATATGCTTATGCTTAAATAGCACTGGAACAAGCAGTTGAAATCCAAGGAGGGTGAGTCGTGTGCTTTTAGACCTCCTTCTCCAGGAACATGCATGGATTGCCTAAGATTTTCTGATCTCTGATATGGTGAAATGGAAAAGAAGGAAGAAGGACACTATATTTCTAAAACAATATTTAGAACCTTTAGTAGAAAAAAGCCCCATGAAGCTTGGTGATTCTGAAATACTATGCCACTGTAAGCATGAACCTCGATCATTGAGGTCGATAATGAATTTGACTGTTTCTTTACTATGGGCTAAATTCCAGGCTGTGTTGTTATTCTATACTGCACTCCATTTCTTGTCCTTGTTGTTATGCTCATTTATGCCAGAAATAGAATGCAGTTTGACAGCTATCACTATAAGTGCCTGCGGACATCATATACAAGCCAAATGCTAGATTGTGATAAATATGTTATGATTAGACCTTGGTATCTAGATCGTGTGTACTGTAGTGAAACCAACACTTGTTTGCTCTCTTCTTCAGGAAATAGGTTTGCATTCATTTAGTGAAGCAGTAGGAACAAAAATACGAAATCTTTTACAAATGAAAATTTTCAGTTTGATTTGACTTGTTGCTGGAATTAAATACATCCTTTCTGAATGTTTTACAATTTTAGTGATGCAGCTGCAGAAAGGTGAGACGAAATGCTTTGTTCCTGCTTACCAAAGTAAGCTTACCTGCTTACTTTATAAGAAAAGCAGAATTTTTTGACAAGCACAAATATAAGAGCTACAGACCTACGTTGCAGAATACATGAAGAATGCTGAAAAAGGGAATTCCATTTTAACCTGAGAAATACTTGAAAGGATTTGCTTGTTTGCATCTGTCAATGAGTATGTGCTAGCCCTTCTTCTCCTTCGGCACAGACTGTATGCAAAGCAAGGGCAAGGACGTGCAGGTTGTGTTCGTTCCTTATCTGCTCAGAGCTGTATCCCAGAACAGGGAAGAGGGCGGTGGTGATTCATCCCATTTCTAAACATCTCCTGCTGAGGGGATCCATGGAGAAGTTGATAGCGTTTAGTAAAACAACCCTTCTCAGGTGGAGTTCTTGAGTGATAACACTGGCCATTCTGCAGGCAGGTGCCTCTCCAGCACAGCTGCTGGGGACGTGGCAAAGACAGTTAGCAAGCATGAACTGGATCCCCACTGTGTAATGGGGTTTTATTGTACCAGCTTCACCCTTTGGCACAGCAATTGTAGCATGTCCGATGAATCTAGGGGTTAACTGCTGCTGTAGCTAAGCACACCATTCCTCTTCTCTGGAATGGTGGGATTTATTAGGAAAAATGGCAGTCTTGGCTGTGAATCCCCGTGTAAGAATGTTTATCACTCACGTGCTTCATTTATGTAATGCTGTGCTAAAAGAGACAATAGCTATGAGTTTGAAGTTCGTTATCAGCGTCGTATTTACTAACTTGTACCTTGCCTTCCTCTATAACCTCTGATTATAGGCAGTAATATTAGGTGATTACTTTCACTAGCCTTAAATGTACTTACAATTTTACAAAATATACTAATTTTCATCAGGGCTGTTTAAACATGTTTCTTGAAACGCAGGATGTATTTTTAGTGTAAGTGATGGTAAATTCTGAATGAGTTGTCAGTACTGTTAAGATTTGTGAAGTTTTCTAATAGTTATTCAAGAAGGTAGCTTCAATGCCAGGCAAGATCTGTGTTCTGCAATGTTATGAGAGTTTTCATACTTCTGATTGTACTTGGCACTGTTCAGTTTTGATTTGCAAATTGTGTGTATCTTTTGCATTGTTTTTAATGTTGGATGACTATTCAAATAAGGTGACTCCAACAGTTTTGGTAATGATTGTACTTTTGCTATTGAGTTAAGATAAAGGCTTGCAGTTGGTGAATCTGCCTCCACCTCCTCCTCCAAAAAAAAAAACAACCCAGAAGTTTTTCGCTCCGGACAAGCAGAAAGAAGTCTGGCTGTGTCTTCAGGCTTTCTAGTGGTAGCCTAAGTCAGAGTGCGTTAGATGTATTTTGTACCTACTTATATTTCCAAGTGGAATTTCCTAGATGGATGTACAGAAGTCTAAAGCATAATGAGATCTAAATTAAAACAGGTAACAGGATGCTCTCAGCAGCCAGTTGAACCTGGTCTGCTAACATGTAAAATATGGGGTTTGTATGAGAGTATTTAGCCAGGGATAGCCAGGGATATTGTAATCGGATGCTAATTTCTTCCACATCTGTCGTCTTTTAACATCTCCTAGAGGTGCTTGCGGTATTAGAGCTCTTCCCATGAATGGCTCTTCTGGTATTGTGTGAGCAGACAGGGTCAGGTAATGAACACAGAAAAGGCTACTTCAGATCTAGTTACACAAAATCTCTCTTTGTGAACGTAAGTATGTTGACATTATCAGCAGACACGTGTCCATTTTGTATTGCAGAAATGTGCAAGTTCAAAGAGGCAGAAAAGTGTGATAAGAAAACCTGGCATGAACAACCAGATTCCACTGATGCATGAACACAAACACACACCAGCTCACAGATAGATACACAAATATTCTGAGGCAAAAATAAAATAGCTTCTTGGCAGATCTTCTTCACACTTAAGTAGCTAATTGCCCAACTTGACACTGGCACTGGCAGCGTTACAGAGAGAATATTTTTTAAAGGGTGAACAATTCCTCAGAAATGTCTCCAATATCCTTCATAACAATATCCTTTTATTTAACAGCAGGCATAAAAGTTGAGCCATTTTTTAAGATTAACATGTATTTCTGTTCAGTACAAAGAGAAATACATATATTGAAAGCTTCTTTGTGTGCTTGGAGTAAGTACAGAAGACACGATATTTTTGTTAAGCCAAATGATTTCATACGCCTATTCCTATTTTCTTAGGATCTATTTTCAGAACTTCTGTGTAGCAGGTGAGAAAAGAGGTCTGGGGACTTCCCAACATGACTATGCTGTATTGTAGAAGTTTAGACAGAAAATATAAGGTGTTTCCCTTTTTGTTGTTACTGTTGGAATGCAGTAGCATGACCAGCTGGTGATGGGTTCAGGGATCAGCTTATAGAAATTTATCGTTCAGGGGGCTGAATGGCTCAGGGGATTAGTAATTGGATACAAATCCTGTCACCTCCAGACTGTCTGTTCACATGCAGCTCATCTTGATACTGACTACAAGTTGTTACTGTCTGATGATTTTCTGATAGCTTCTCTTTTAAAAGTTTGTTTTTTCTTCCTCCAGTAAAAGTCACCATCAGAAATGTCACTGATGTTTGTTGTCGCATTGGAAAAAGAATCACAATTGAAAGGGCATGGAAAATGAACTTTAAATAATAGCAACTAAAATTAAAATTGGTGGAAAATAGAAGGATATTAAGAATTTCAGACCAGTGAACTGTAAGTGCTGGGTAAATTGAAGTTGTATTTTAGAATACAACTCTGAAACACAGTCATAATGCCAAGGCAAGACAGTGTTGCAAAGGAAAAATATTTCCAAATATTTGCACATGCATGCAGGCTACCTTTTGTAAGGCAATGAGCAAATATAGCTAATCTGGATAGCCATGCATCCTTTAACAAATTCCTCTATAACAAGAGAATAAATACCTAGCTAACTCTGGCTTTTCAGAGTTTTGTTATGGGCTAGAGATTGATAAAAGAGAAACGTTTTAAATGGATTAAGTGTGTTGTATCACAAGGCGTGCAATAGGCATACTACAGCTGACGCACTACCGTTAAAAAAAAAATATTAAAAAACCCTGTCGGATACTGTTATTTAATTACCAGCACCATTATGAGATTGTTTCCCCTGAAACTATGGATTGTTCCACTGAGGCAGTTTGTCCATTTCATAATGTCTTACCTTGCACTGATCGAGCTGTATCTTTGATATCTTATTTTTAAGGGTACAAAATGAGTCATACAAATTATGCATTTGACAGATACGTCATCTAGTCAAAAGAAGGGAATTCCTTTTTCTTCTGAAAGCAATTGTCTCTTCTGATTTTGGACTCTCCAAAGGATGTGATCAATATGTCACCGTGCTTCACGTGAATTTCTGAAGTTGAATTCATCATGCAGAAGACAAGCACTTGTTGAAATTATATTGGACGAGAAATTGGTGTCGTTTATATAAACAGGATCGTTCATACATTCTAGGCCCTTGTTACATGAGGCTCTGTGTGTTCTCCAGTTCTCTTGAATACTTTTCAGGACTGCATGGGAGGTGCTCAGCTTTTAGCAGAATGGAAACCTTCATTGAATCATTACTTTTTCTGGCTCTTCAACTGCAGTTTAGGTCAGGCTTAAAAAGCGCTAATAAAGAAGGGCTTGCATAAGTAAGTTCTCGGAACTGTAGGCTAATGTCTGTGCTCAGCAACATTTTTAAGGGTTCCTCCTGTCATAGGGGTCATCGTGTGAAGTACAGGGTATCCACAGCACTGTCCCTCTTCAGGAGGAACTAAATTGCACCATACCACATTAGAGGTGTTCAACTCTTGCTAGGTCAGCGGTCTCAAAAATATTATTTCAAAAACTCTAAGATAAATGTAAAAACATTGCAATAAATTAAAGAAAGAGGCGTTTTTTGGGAGGATCGTGGGAGCTAGTATTTATTGGGAATTGTACTGTCTTTGCAAAAAAGACAGTTGCTTTTTATTTTTAGGTGGAATTTTTAAATGAAACTAAATGAAGTTTAATGGCTTATAACATTGCATGAATTTGTCAAAACTGATCAGCTGGATTGCTACACTATGAATACTGAAAATGTTCTGGTTTTTAGGCTTATAATAGCCTACAGCCATTCAAAAGTCAAAATGTTATTTGATGATTTCAGAATGTTAATGAAATTATTATTAATAGCACATATATTAATCCTAATGATATATGTAAACATGGACAAATGTAAAGTTCTGTTGACACCAAAAAGACTACTCTATTGCTGAAAGTAAACCTGGGGTTAAATTTCAGTGATCAGGCATAAAGCAATCTCTGCTCTAAACGCGTCAATAAAAAAAATTCCGAGTAAGTTTAAAAATGTATAAAGGCTCAGTAGATTTGGAGTGTTTGTTAGTAAAAAAAAATTTTGAAAAGGAAAAGTATGATTATACCTGCTTTTAAATTAGCAGAAAATAGTAACAGACTGCTCTGATTAAGTAAAAAGATGTAAGAGGCTTTGCTTCATTGTTATCTTGATTTGATATATTATCATATCTAATAAATGTATAAGCATGGGGAGTTTTGAGAGTAGTAGCGTATATCATTCTCCGCTGTGGATTCGTTTGGGTAACAATTTGATTTGACTGGCTTGATTTTTGTTTTTGTGCTTTCTGTTCTTTTAAGTTAAAAAGGTCCTTCTGTTGTAAAATGCATGAATTTTTTTTTTTCCCTATTTGGTGGTATTAATCAAGCCGTAGTATGGTTTTCATGGTTACTTTCTTTAATGCTAGAATATGTTTTTTCAGGAAGGCAGCAGGTTTATGTCCAGGGAATGTGGAAGTTTCTTGTCTGTAGCTATATGTAGTAATGAGCATGATACTTTTTTTTTATTTTAATATCTATCTTTGAAAACCTAAATTTTGCTAGTAGAATATGATGTCTATATTGCAATGTGAAAAAGAGAGAGCGAACTTTATTATATAGGAGAATTTCATGGCATTTTACCTGTTGAGGGCCCTGTAGAGCCAGAAGTATAGTACAGTGACTTGACTAAGTGACAGGCAGTAGCAGCCATGGTGTCACTGTGTATTATCACCTCATGCTAGCTGGAAGCACTCCCTGAAGCCGATCTAGGTTGTATAGTCCTAGATGAGGTCTTCATGGGTGCTGACCATAAAAAGTTCATCAAAGTAATGAGGCGAGGCGAGAGCTTGGCGCTCATGGGCAGAGCTCAGCACCAAGGAGTGTGAACCGGCTCCAGCTGTGACAATAAAACAGCAGGTGGCTGCTGTCATTAGGGGTGGCAGATGAGGCAGGGGACTAACATTCAGCCCACAAAACTCTCATTTGTTAGCCATCGCCACTGTACCATGCAAAATAGCTTCCATCTCAGTCAATTTTACTTTGCAAAATATTACACAGTCGCCATAAGAAAATTAGAGCCTTGGGTTTACAGGTTCCCTGGATCTTATTATCAGAAAACTGTCTACTGTCAGGTTATGTGGAAAATTGGACTTTTTTCCTCCCCTGAACAGTTTGAGGATTTTTACAGTAATTTTATAATAGGGAGTTTCCACCCAGGCATGTGTTTATTTCTTAATATTTTTGACTCTTTTGTTTGTAGCTCTTTATAAAATCAATTCCATCAATCCGTTCGGCTATGTGTTGTACATAACGCTGCCTACTATTCAGTCCTGTAAAAGTTGCACGCTGCTCAGACTACTTCTGTCCCAGTCTGTCCAGATATAGACATTTCATGTCATAAATCACGTTTTTGGGGGTTTTGCTAATCTGAGAAACTGTAAAGAAACGTAACAGCCCTTTGGTTTTCGTTTGCTTATTTTTGTTTATAACAAATGAGAAAGCATTTTGTATGTATTTAATCTTTGCAGAGAATAATTTAAACTGCCAAAAATTTGAGGCCTTTCTGGGCTAAAGCCCATCCCAGGATGACTCAGCCCTCCGATGGGTAAGGTACGGCAATCCCTGTGGCACGTGTGTCTTGTGAGTCCAACAGTGGGGAGCTGCATTTGCTCCAAAGTGAGAGCCGTTTTACTTGCATCGTGTTACAAAGCTAAGCAGAGAGTTGTTTGTCGGTGGTTACGTGCTCTCTTCCATAGCTGCAAGCGACCTCTGGGAAATAACGGTGTTTTCAGGCGGCCATTTGGACACGTAAGTGTTTTTGTGTACACATGCCTCAGTTGTGCGTGTATTTATTAAATTTCAGTGCCCTAGTAGGAATACGTTCATGAAAATTAAAATGTGATGCAATACTGAATAAAATGGAGGAGTACCACGTGTGTTGGTACCTGTGTTGCCTTTGCGGTCAGGTTCAACTCTTACAAGAAGTGGACCTGTGGGATCCCATCATTTCATGCTACCACTTGACATAAGGCTTTTTTGGGGTGCGGTGGCAGTGACAGCAAGGATCAGAAGAGGGAAGAGCCTTATAATTTAAGCTTCATTTCGGAAGGACACCCCAACTGAAAATAATTTTTCTTTTAAAGAGATGTGGTTTATGTCTCTTTATAGGACCAGGTTGTCATTTTGTATATAAAACAGATGTCCTGTAATTTATTCAGTTAGTAACGTACCTCAGAAACTTGGTTGGCAAGCTCAGAAAAAGCTGAATTCCTTTTATTGCATCGATTCTCCTTTCTTTTTTAGATAACATGCTGTAAGCTTTTGTTTGGAACAAAACTGATTTCTCCTTCCCTTGTTTGTTCATATGTACATTCAATATGTGTAAGGAAGTATATCTAGGCCCTTGAGATCAAAGATGTTTTTTTAATTCCATTGGGCGCCTATATAGTTCATATCTCTCATGCTTGGTTTGCGGCCAGAAATGGTCAGAGTTAATCTCGATTGCTGGCTGCGATTGGAACAGTCTTTGCCAGAGAACATTTTCTGCTGTGTCACAGATATCATCTTGGTGACTGTACTGATTTGTCTGATCTATCTTCCTTTGGTTTTCCCAGACTGATAACAATCTTCATACCTAGTACATACAACATCCATACTGGACTGCAAAAATGGCTTTTTTTTTTTTTTTTTGTGCAAAACAGCCTTCTAAATTCAGTGGGAGTTTTTATTGTCTTTATTGCTTCAATAGCAATTATCTCTCAGGTGAGTACTCTATTAATCCCTGCAGTCCTGGTTTTGGACTTCTGTGTCTGAAGTGAGTCCTGCTGGACATCAAAGGCAAACTTAAGAAACACTAGACTTTGCAGTTGGCAGCTTTTGTGAGTAGTAATTCTCCTGCTAAGTCTGTGGTTGAAGTGGTGAGAGGCATTACCATTTGCTCGTGGGACAAGTGGAGTAATGCCACTCTTGCCACCTGGAATTCTCATTTGGATACCCCTTCCACGCTGCTCTGAATATCATCTGCACACTCTATGTTCAGTGCCGTAGTTTGAGAGAGCTTTGTGTGTCTGTAGGACTTGTAGAGTGCGTAAGTCTTTCTGGTCTGCATATCGTGGTTTCCTCTAACAGTCCCTGTAATTTTCTTCAGCCAATCTCCTCCCCCTTCAGTGGTAGGAAGAGGAAGTTGTTGTAACTGTCAACTTTTGGGGAGAGTTGGGGCATGGCTGTGATGGGAATATCTGGAGAGATTGAGATGCCAGTTGAGATTGAAAACACCAAGTTTTTATTTACGCTCACCTACTAATGAAGGTGTCTTTTAACAATGAAAAATCAAACGTTAGTCAAACATACCAGCCAAGTGTTAGGCATACAGCATGGTTGCTCTGATGCCACAGTGTTTGATGGTTCTCAGTCTCTGAGGTGGCAATGGCCAGCCTTGAGAGCCCTTGGGCAAGTAAAGCCACAACCAAGCTAAGTGTCCTCTTTTTATGCTGTGCTCCAAACATGTTTATGTGTATGCAAGTACCAGATGTGTTTTTGTAGATTGAAAGCAATCTGATGCAAAGGATTACCTTGCTTTTGTCTTGGCTGGAACCAGTCTGTTCTGATTTGACCAGACTGTTGTTAAAGGTTCTTCCGTGTGGATGGGACATCTGATGGTTATAGGTTAGGTCCTGCTGTTATAGTCTTACTACTTTTATGCAGTTGCAAGTACTTTGGCAAACATATTCTGAAGTATTTTGGTTTCTACCTTAAGTAAAACAGTCTTGTGGAATGTCTGGATATAAGAGGAAAAAAAAAAAAGATGTGTTTTACAGCTGAATTTAAGTCTCAAAAATAAACAAATTAACAAGCACTTGCTTTTCTATGTCAAGCAAAGACCTAGGGCAAGATTCTCACTACTCTCACAGATCAAGCAGACTGCAGAGTCTTTGCTCCAGCCACCATCTATCACCAGCAGCATTTTCAAATTTTGGATAAATTGTCAATAAAAATTGTGTGTGCCTTCTGGTTGTGTATGCTTTCTGAGCAGTTCAGTCATCAGACAGTGACCAATTTATTAATCTCATTCTTTTCTTCGTACCTCGTGACTTTAAAAAGACCACAGGCTCTATAGCTGCTGAATTGACAGAGTTATACATGGCACTATACGTGCCTTTGATTTCCTTTAAAGACAAGTAAGTGTAGATTCTTTTGATGACGAGGATTTCACTCTGAAGATAGCTCTTCCTGTAAAAGTTCTGCATAAACCTGGTAAGTCAGCCTGCAGTTAGGAAGAAGCTACAACGTCAAAAGTGACTTTTTGTTTAGGCAGAACAAAAGATTAAAATTAAGTACATTTGTTTCGCTCTATCCATTCTAATTTTAAGTAGAAACTCATCGGAACATCCTTATTTTGAGATAGTTTTAGAGGCTGTTTCTTGCACTTTCAACATACATGGACTTTGCTTCTTAGAATTGCTGGAAAGCTCCGTACGAGCTGCCTGCAGGAAGTCAGGTGTTTCAAAACTCCTCTCAGGACACTTAGAGACGTCGTTCACCTGACTTTCCCAAAAGGTTGAATCTACTTTGAAGAACTTCCCGCTTCAAATATTAGTCTGTGCATCCTGCTGCCACTTTCCAGATGCAAGAAGATGATATGGGGAACTGATACGTAGTACATCAAATTCTGTATCTGAAGTCCTGAATGTGATAGGAAATGGACTGGATCACAAGTACGGAGACAGACCAGTGTCTGAAGAAAGGGAGGGAATGGAGAAGGGAGGGACCAGAGTTATGGGAGCGCTGGATGTATATATTGTGAGAAAAGAGAGGACACAAGCAATTTCTTGATGGCAAGGTTGGTAGGTGCTCTTTTGGATCATGATGCTTATAGCTGTAAGCCTTCGTTTACGTTTAAAGCATTCTTGCGGCCTCATTTAGCGTTACAAATATGTTCTCTGGTGGTGTCTTGTTTCTGGACGTTGATGGTAATCTCCCTGAGATGCAAGACACACCCAGCACTGAGCCTTAGGTTGCATTTCAGAATTTAGGCAAAGAGGTATTCTGCATTGTGGTAGGCCAAGAGGCTGATAGCAGCGCTATAGAAAGCACATTGCAATTCTGTCTTTTTTCTTTTTTTTTTTTTCAGTACTTTGTGCAGCTGTTAGATTACCAAACACCTGTTAGAGGTGACAGTTACAGATGTTTGATAACCGATGAAAATTAATAGAACATGGGATTCTTTTAGCTTAGAAGTGATTTGGTAAGGTGTGTTTAGAGATGTAATTACATACTGCTGCTGTCTACCATTATCACTTAACATTCATTAACTCCTCTGAATATCGAAACAAACATTTCTTGTAGCGGTACTAATTTTCTCATATATTTGTAAGGTGATTTCCTGACAGAGTGAACACCTTCTGACTTTGAAGTTTTTGCCACTGTTCAGCTATTTTTAGTCCGCTCATTAAGCAAGCAAAATAAGTAGAGAGCCGTTTGTTTGCTTACAGTTATGTTTAGGAATATAGTGTGTAATAAAGAATCTCCTATTTATTTAATTTTTTTACAAGCTTTTTTTTTTCTCCATGACAGAGTTGTGACTATTTAGATGGACAGTGTATCAATTCACATTCAGTAGAAAAAATCAGTCTTAAAACAAAAATAAAGTATTTTATTACATTTTATTTTGTTTGAGAAGAATACCCAGCAGCATATTGTTGAAGTAAATTGTTATTTTTAGTAATGATGCATGAACAACTCCAGTTTCATTTCTAAGCATAGGTGTTTGGGGAGAATTCAAACGTACTAATTTCCTAAAATTGATTGCATTTTGGTTAGTTTTTTGGTCTGACCTGTTTCACTGGTCATTAATTTTTAGTCTATTCATAAATGATATTTTGCTGTGAATTTTAGAATCTTCCTAATTCCTAATGTTTGGAGGACAGGGGCGGTGAGGGGATGCCGCCACTTGAAACTCTCCATTGTTCATTTAAGATGTCATAGGGTACTGTAAGGAAAGGTCGACGACTTCTTTTCAGAGAAATCCTCTGCTTGAAGCTGACTAGTATTTCCCTTGGTTTACATGCTGTTATGGCTTGAAACAGCAGACATGACCTTCTGGTGACGTTTTATTATGATATTATGACATGGATAATGCTTTGGGCCCTATTCTACTGCTTTTTATGCTTGCACATCTGGAAGTGTATTGGACCATTTTATAAGATCCAACCTATATCTCTTATGTATGCTATCATGCTCCATCATTTACTGAAATATTTGTCCATGCGGTAGTGTCTAATTGTACCATCCAGCCTGTATGCTTTGAGCCATGCACTAAGATTCTTTTGAAGTAACTATGTCCAATTTTCAGGAGACTTATGCACTAGAGTGCAATAGCTTTCTTCCTCCTTTAAGGAGGCAGTGTGTGTGGTCTCTGGAAACTGTTGTCAGTGCACGTAAACTGTACCATAGTCACTGCATGCCGTGTGAGCGGCTTTTTGTTATATCTCCAAATCTAAATGTTCCCAGTTGCACTCTTAAGGTTCCTCTCACCTTTATGTTAATAACAGTTATCACTGCCTGGACTTGACTTATTCATCCATCTGCTATCAAAGGGTCCTTTTTGTATTTAACCCCCCCCCCTCAACATCACAAAATCCCCAAACCAATACAATTCAGGATGAACCTATAGCTAACTTAGAGAAAAACTTTCTGATTTCAGTTACAAAAAAAGTAAGTTCAGCTGAGGCACATAATAACAAATATGTGAGTTCCCTCATCGGGAGGGAAATAATGTAGATACTACCAGTGTATTCCTCTTTTGTCACAGTCCTTGCAGTAAGAGACTAAATGTCTGTCCTGAATGGTTTACATTATAACATACATCTCTTAAAAGAGGGATGGTGAGAGGACTCGGCAACTTTGCTTGGCAAGATCTCTCCAAGCCAGTTTGAGTGGAACAGTAGAGGATGTTTTCTGTTTTATTTAGTTTTCTCTTCCTTTGTACCCAGATCTCTTCTGCAGAATACGTAAAAAAAGGTAATTGTGCCCATTGCTGCTACTTTACGACCATATGGCTAACAGTTCTTTCACATCTTGAGCGACGCGGAGTGGTGGCAGAAAGCAACAAGAATACGTTGAGGGATTTCTCTCTCTTCTGGGTGATAGATGCAGGAATATGCAGGAACAACACAGTCGATTGATTGATAGTGCTGCAACTCATCCATAATGATCTGTCTGATATAGCAGTAAATTATTCTTGAGATTGATGCAGGTCATTGAACAACACATTGACAATCCTGTTGTCTGTCATCCTGTTCAAAGCAAGTCAGTAAGAGTAGCTGCTGTGATACTCAAGTCTACCTTGGATGCAAGCTGTGTACAGGTGTTCCACTAATGTCCGTTGTTGTCTTCCCCCTTTGTTTTTTTTCGTTGGATACTTCAGCTTCATAGGTAGCTCGTTCCAAGTAACAGTAACAATGCAAGGAGGTATTTTTAGAAGAGGAGGTTGCAGTCCGTTTCACTGATGATTGCATATTAACATAAAATCAATTTTTGAAAATGTTGGGTTTTGAACTTCAGCAACAAAACATCTCCATGTCAAAGTTGAAAAGTTACAAAATAATTAACAGGCATACCTAATTGTTTCATGGAAAGTTGTAAATCCCCCCCACCTTCAAACTTAAGGCAGGAAGGATAATATTTCTCAGAAATTTAAAACTTATGTAAGTCTTTAGATTCCATGACTTACCATTATGTGCTTGCCATTGTTACTCTGGTTCTTGTCTTGTTAGTGATGACAAAGTTGTCCTCGTTTGCCTCTTTCTGTTTCTCTTTTCAAGAGAAGAAGTTTGCATTTCTCAGTCTGCTAAGTTGCTTGCACTTGAAGATGAGAGGAAGGAGCCATATGTGCCAAATGTATGCATTTTACTTTCCAGTTTGATTACGACGAGCGTTAGTGAGGGTGGAGCATAAAATAGCCGTATCCTTCTTTAACACGTGGGGTCAGTAGGGAGTATAAGGCAGTGGGTCACAGTGCTGTCAGCTGCAGACTGGGTGATTATGCGTGACTTGTTCACCTTCTGAAACGTTATTGATTTATTTTTTTTTAACTTTAGAAGAATAACCATAACTGTTAGCTGGGAGTAATAAGACCTGTTTCATTTGGCTGCTAAATGACTCAGCAGAAAACCCCAGCTTTCCTATGCAGGATTCTAGGACTTGACGTCCTGTCACAGAGGGTATGAAGTTTTTCAGGTATATGGATGTTTTCCACACTAGACTTCGCTCTGCCAGATATTTACTTGAACCTGACATCTTGTCACAAAGGGCATGAAGCCTTTCAGACTACTGGATATCTTCCACACCAGACTATGCCCTGCCAGATACTTTCTTTTAAATTGAGTCCCTTGCGCGCAGTCATGCAAGAGAGTTATCAGCACCCCGGTCTGGACCCTTCAGAATCAGCAAACATCCACGAATGATAGACTTGAAGAAATTCCCAGGAATTTAGACTTTTGATGCATGGGAAAAAAGATTACTTGTTCATAGAAAACCTTTGTTTTCTGGGCAGTTCTGCATTTTCCTGTACACTCTTGTTCCTGAAGCTGACCTGCTGAATACAAGATCCTGACAGACACATGAGATTTGGGTAGCAAATTTTCATATAATTTTGAGGCTTTAAAAACTTAAATTTATTAAGTTCATATAGACTGTTTATGCACTATTTGACTAAGTGCTGATTTGAATATATGAAGTTCTTTTTATGTGTACAAATCTAAAGTACATGCAAAAATCTATAATTACATATAGAGATTTGATTGAGTATTCTGAGATACGTGTTATGTCATGATATTCCTTGAAAAACTGCACTATTTCTTTCTCTTACTAATTGATACACTTGTTGGCATGATTCAATGTGGACCACTTGTTCAGCTACAAACAGTTAGGGTTTGCAGCATATTTCAAGACACGGTAAAGAACAAGAGCACTTCATTGAGGTAATAAGAACCATTGAGTCCATGTTGTTATTTACTTTCCCCGAATGTACTGTCTCCCTTCTTGGCATGATCCATGCAGCTTGCCTTAATTTTCTGATTTCTTGCCTCAGGTGAAGATACAGGGATAGAAATTCAAGCACAGATCATGGAAAACAAAAACTGATGCAGACAGGATAATATATTCTCCTGTTCTGTGATGATGTATAAAAGTTTAAGGGATCCTTTTTCTTATTATTGCTTGAAGCTGTCAGATCTCCCAGGTGATTTATCCAAACTGGTAAACCATTCTATCCTTTTTGAGTGCCTGAAACCTATGATAAAACCAAGTACTAAATACTAATAGTTTTAAAATAACAATGTTCTATTCTGCTTTTTTTTTGTGTGTGTGTGAGTGTGTTTTTTGTTTTTGTTTTTGTTTTTTTAAAAAAAGGCTTTCAAGGAGCTTTTAAAAACATCGTGTGTACTTGGGGCCTGTACATGCCATGCAGTAGCTTACCTTTATTCTCAGAGTTAAATTCATGTATAAAGAGGTTCTTAACAGTTTAAAGGAGATGTAAAGGGTATTGAAAATATGAATAAAGGGTAGATATTCATTGTTATTCCCCTGGACTTTTCTGCTGTCATTGAATATTGTTGTCTCTAAGATAAATTCTCCAAGAGCAGTTGTAGAGAGCAATGCATCTGCTGAGAAGTGATTTAAAATTGCTCTTCAACTGCTGGATACCTTCTTTGTAGATTCCCACAAAAATAAATTCTCGTGCGGGTCCTCCTCAGCAGTTACGTGCAGTTACAAGATGACTGGTCTGTTGGCATGGCTTCAAGAGGCTTTCTGGTAGAGGTAAGGTGTAGCTCCTTCCTTGGAACTAGACCAAGGCTGAACACTTGGTAAGCACTCAGGAAGTAACAGATCTCATGATTTTAGGGTCCAGAATGCTTGCTGTGGTTTGTGTGTGTTTGTTTTTAAAGTGGCTTTTCACTAACTCAGCAATGTACATACTAAAAAGAAAAAAGCTATTATAGATTCAAAACATAATAAAACCTAGAATCTTTTGCCCTCTCAGAGCAAGATACTTCATAGAGCACAGTTCTCTCCCTGCAGAGAAAATGAGAGAACAGACAATGCATGACAGATTGTTCATATTCCTTGGGTACTGCGATGATAAACATTGTACGTGCTGAAGAACTTGTATTACACTAGAATAAAAAGAGGAAGTAAAGATTGTCCAATGTGTTTCTTTGTTCCCAGAGTCAGAAGTCCCTTTGTTTCTTTTGTACATTACAATGTGTTTTTATAACTGAAGACAAGTCTGTAGAGGCTCCTAAATCAGTTACAGACATTGTCACAGTGAGTCCAAGTACTGTTTGAAGACCGCCATGGAATATGACTGGACACACGTTCCTACAAAGGCACAGCTCTTCTAAACTGAAAACAGAATATTCTGCCAACTTATATTGGGAAAGGTGCTCATACATTTATCATTGAAAGTTATTTTTATTTATAGTTTATGTGCAAAAAATTGTCCATAGGGAGTGTGGATGCTATTCTAAAGCTCTGTGTCATTTTTCAACTTAGAGTGTATAAGATGGAAGATGTTGCTATAATGGAGCTAGAGTAGTTGAAAAATCACTACAAAACTAAACCAACAGAATGCCACTGCATGCACACAAAATCCTATCTACTCACCTTTTTCCACCGCATGTGGAGGCTTCTAGGAGTCTTCCTAATGAGTGGAGGGAACTCCTAGTGACCATGACTTGGATGCATACACAAGACATTTCTGCCTTTCAAGAGCTGACTCTCAGGAGAACAGCTGGGCTGTGACTTCTTGTCTTCGTGTGGGTTGGGGATGAGTATGCCCAGATGTAAACTGGTTCCAGGCCTCTAGTCTGGCCTGGTTTGCGTGTATTGGAAGCAGTAGAGTATGGCAATTACAGGTTTTTCCTACTCCCTTTTGATGTGTTTCTGAAACCAGTTAATTTCTAGCTTTTGAACATTTCTATTTCCACTAGAATTAAAACATAAGAAATGAGAAATTCAGCAAAGCCTGAATTGGTGCTTACCACAGCTGACAGAAAGATTCTCTTTGATTTGAAGATGCATTAGCGCCACATTATCTTGAAAGCGTTCACTGCTTGAGTCCTTACTGATGCCAGCCAGACTTCCTTAAGATTCATTTGAAAACACCAAGGCTAAGTCAATCCTATCTACTCAGTTCTGGCAGTATTTTAGGAATAACTGTTTTATGTCAGCAGAGGTAAGTTGTTGGCATAGATAAAACCAGTATTTTTTGCCTGCTAAAACAGTAATTGCTTAGAAACCCAGAATTAACAATGTACTGAAAACACTTTCGGTGTTTGTTTTGTAAAGCCAGCAATGGTCACTACCACCAGTCTCTTCAAACCACCTGCAATATTTGGTAAACATATACAAATAGTTCCCACAATTGGTTTTGGGTTTTGGTTTTTGGGTTTTTTTTTTTTTTGAAGGTTGTCCTCAAACTCAGCGTCCAAACCAAGATGTTTAGACTTTGCCTCAGTTATAAGGAAAAAAATCTTTCGTTTCAATAAGGGTGGTCTCTGTTGGTAATATTTTTTAATCTCATTCTTAATTTCTTATGAAAACAGCAACTTTGCTTTTATTTTTAAGGCCTGATTCTGTAAGGTGGGGAGCTGTTCCTGAGCAGTTCGGGCTTGCATGGAGGCGTTCTGCAGTCCTGAAGTCTTAGGTCTTCAAGCCTTACACTATAAGCTTAAAATGTTAGTAGGCACTGAGACACTTACTGAGTCAGTCTTCATTTTATTTGTGCTGTGTAACAGCAGCAAAATGGTTCCTCGGAACCTAGCTACAACAGGGAGGAGGCAGCTAATCTGATATTAATTGCTTCACATTATTAACAAGGCCTTTGTCTTTGATTTTGCAGAAAGGTATGTCTATCTGTACCCCCTGCAGTTGTGCGGTTAAACAAATGTTCAGCTTTTGTTCGGACGCTTCGAGTACACAGACTCAGAAGAAAAGAAATGTGCTTCCCTAGAAATACTGTGTAGCTGGTTGGAATCTTTCTAGTCCATGTAAATAGCAAAGTATGCCTTTACAACTTCAGTTACTCGTTGCCCTTTCACAGTAATATGTTTGGGTTTATTTTTCTTTTAGAGAAGGGGGAAAATGGAGGTTTGTATCAGGAAATGCAGGTATTACTAAATTAAAATCTGTTTGGTACCTTTCACGGCTGCATGGAAATGGTTAGTGTTTCTGCCGAAAAGCAAGGGCAGTATGTTTTGAATGCCATGTGCTGTTATTAGAACGCATTTTTTTATTTGTATACAATTATTTTCCCTATATGCAGTAATTCTGACGACACTTGCATAGTAATGATGGTAATGGTGTGATAGATTAGTCACAGTTTTAATGATTATGATGCCATACTTATAAATTGTGTAGGGAAAAGTATTTAAGATATTTTTTAAATGTCTTTTTGTTAAAAATAAGGAAATTGGAATCATTTAGATGATAAGACAGAATTATATTCTTATACCTTAAGGGATGCACAAGAGAGATCCGCTGTAATAATGTGTAAGTGCCCAAAGTAGATCAGACATGGAGAATCTACATTAATGTATTTGTAAAGGAAAAGTACCGTCTCTTGGCCTTTGTGGCTTTTGTACCTCATACTGCTAGTATTTTACAGTCCTTCCATTGTCCATGACTGCAAACACATCCAGATGAATTCAGCATTTAATGTTAAAAATCTTTTAACATGCCAGTTTGATTTGTAGCCCTTCATATCATGGAATGCTAATTAAAATCATATTTTTGCATATGTCATGCCTTTCATGTACATATGCAAATAGATTCTATTGCCTTTCAGCTATTAGTAATTAACTTTATGAAGGACAGCTGTAATACATAATTAACAAAAATGTTTGCAAGCCCTTTTCACACTGAAAGTTGCAGCAGTAAAATTTTTGCTTATCGAGAGAACCATTTTAGTTTGAAGCCTCAGTCTGATATCTAAATTGTTTGAAGCAGTCACATGACATAATTAAATTGATGTTATGGTCTTATCAACAGAAGAATGGTACTTGATAGGCTCCTATCTGTTTCATTACGTATGTCACCAAAATTAAAGTAAATTATCTGTCTTTTCTTTGGTAGAAACATAAAGCCAGGTAGTATATCTTTTGTTGCTGCTGTTGGTGCTTTGAACAATGTCTTGCCAGTTTGAACAATATTCCTGCTCGAAGTGTGTTCATGAACACGTGCTTCGCCTTTTCCGTCGTTTCTTTCACAAGGCTATAAAATGACTAAGGCTGTTAATTTGTTTACATGTATATCTTTTTAAATAATTAATACAGTGAAGTTTGGCCAGACATAAGCAGTGGTTAAAGCATCTGATCTTGCTCTATTTTTGTGTAACTAACTCATGAAAAACAATAGAACTACTTGTATGAAGAAGCATTGCAGGATGTGCCCATTAGGCTTAAATAAATTCAAAGGTGTAACTAAAACTTTATTAGTTTATAACATGAGAAAATGTTATTTAGGTAAAATAGACTATATTATCAGTATATTGTATAGGATGTTCTAATTTGCAAAGGGAATTAGAAACAGTTTTTCCATTCGTTGACCAGTGGTATATGGTTGTGATTACTTATTCATAAGAAAAATAGCCAAGTGACTGCAAAGTGAAGAAAACCTATTGTTAGAGAATGGACTCCCAGATTTAAATTGTGGTCTAGCAGGGATTTTTAAAAGTCTACCTTTAATAAAATATGCTCAAGTGCATGCTCGAAGCAGAAAAAAACTTAATTTAATAAAAAAAGTATTAATAAAAAAATAATCTTCCTGGATTTTCTGTTTGCTTGGTAGAGTGGCGTTTGTGATGAAGAAGCATTTGAATACTCATTTACTGGGCAAGCATGGAGTTGGCACACCCAAAGAAAGGTAAGCTACTTTAAAATTCTTTCTCGTTTTACCTTATACAATATGTGGAGACCTTATCTGGAATATTTAGCTTACCCAAAATTAGCTCAGCTCCAACTACAGAGGGAGCTAACATGCTAAGTGCTCTGCCGGTGTGGTGCTTATGACATGTCTGTGCGCGTCAATAGAAAACTTGCTGTAGAAAGCAAAGGTATAGGATTTGCATTTTTGGGGGCTTTTTTTAACAGGTGATGTTATTTTCTCAGAATTTCCATCATTGTAACTGTATCTCCAAGTACAAAATCAAATATATTTTTTTTTCTTGCTGGCCTTGATGCTCATAGGTTTATAAAATGATTTTCCAAGATTTATGTTGATCACTGAGGTCAAAGCCACAGAGGAATGAAAAGGGAAGTTTCCTCAGTGTTCTTGGGTGGGAACAGAGATCTGGTGTTTTGACTGTTTTAAAAATGAATTAGTTTATTTTTTCAATGTGTGTACAGTTACTTACTTTCAAACTTTCTTTTGGTGAGCAGATTATTTTTTCTGTCATTTGAAATATAACTCTGTTTTGCAAACTAAGTGGCACTGTGTTTGCATATAAACAGGTTTTGCCTCAGATTTATTGGGCACATTGTTGCATAGCTATTGCTATTTCATTGAATTTTTGGGGTGACTAGAAACTTGGGTATTGGATAGCCAAAAGATCACATATTCTCTTTCGGTCTGGGTAGATGGAGGTATCCTACCTGCAGAGTTCATTGCTGGATACTTGATACTGTTTCAAGTATTACTGCCTTGTAACTCATTCTTCTGGTGTAGGCTTTCATAAATAAAGAGTATTTTCTGGTTTTGATGTGAAAGAAGAGGAAAATAAATGATAGCTAGGGGTTGTAGGAGAACGCTGCAAAGCTCTGAGTCATGTTCGTTTCTTGTTAAAAGACACTGGAATTGGTAGTTGATTAGACCCTTTCCTCACAAGTTTGTCACACTTAAATCACTGAGTGACCTAAGAGTAGAGTTTTAAATTAACACACTGTATACACCTTATGTCTGACTAAGCACCTATTTAAGTGGTGCTTATATTTTTAACGAGATTTCCTCTACAAAGTGCTTAACCAGAATTTCCCTAACACATGGTTATTTAAAGAGTTTTGAGATACTCTATTTCATCTAAAATGTAGAATGATGCATCGAAACAACAATTACAGTTTCATCAAAGTGGATATCATATTAAAGTTTATGCTGCTTATATTTTGTCATAGTGCAACAATTATGAAAAATGTTTTGCTCTGGTGGCTTATTTTGTAACTGGAAGCATTGAGTACCAATACGTTCTTTTACAAGGAGGTACTTACTGTATAATCATCATAAATACAACATAGAGATAACTTGCGTTACCCTAGTGAATATGTGCGCAATAAAGGATACATACAATAGATTTCCAAATATAGTATCTTAGCCTTAGAGGCATATTTTTAGCGATCATCATCTTGAAATGAATTCCTAAACAAGCAGGATGCTATAATCTAAATCGGTTGTTGCTTGCTTTTGTTTGCGTGTTTCTTCTGAAAGCCTTCTGGCTGTTTCCATTTTCCCCGTTTCTTCCTGTATTCCTCCACGGCTTTCTGGCTGGCCCACCAGCATGGCACGAAGAGGAGGAGGAGGAGGAGGAGGGGGATCCGTCCCCTGCCACCTCTCTGCGCGGTGGCAGGTTCACCGCCCTTGCAGCCCCGGCTGCCCGAGGAGCTCAGGCCTGCAACCTCCCTGCCCCATCTGCTAGCGCAGGCTGTTACAGCTTTACCCCCAGGCCGGTGTAAACAAGCGATATTTGAGTGACTTCGTACTCTCTTCTTTTGAAATGTCTTCATCCATCTTTTGAGTATTTCTTATCTACAATACCTTTTTAACTGGCTCTTCAGCTTAATGCAGAGCAGCATCAAATAGTAGTGGCAGAGCTACCACAGCAGTGTAATTTTCTAGTAGCAGTCCCTCACTGGTGATGCTGGATGTTTAAGCCACGTGATCTAGTGCAGTAAATGCCAAACCACTGTTGCTTTCCTTTCCACCTTTCCCTTCCTATTATGAGAGAGTTTGATGCCTTTTAATGGCTTTAGGAACCAAAGAAATCCTTCTTCAGCATGTTAAACAATCACTTTGGGTATAAACATATTATAAATTAAGTTACATAGTTTTCTTACCTATTTAAAACATTAATGCCTTGATTATAATTTTGCAAGCTTGCTATTTTTTAATTTCTCTAGGACAATATAATCAGGTTTATTCTTTATGTTTTGAATTTGATTCTGCCCTCTGATACATTGCATATAATAGCAAATACTAATAGAATCTAGCTAAATAGGCTGTGACAATTAAATTAATAATGCATTTTATTTGCAAGTGTTTAGTCTTCGTGGTTTGACTGATATATGCAAAGATGGTAATTTATTAAAAGTAAATTCATGTAATTGTACTACAGAGTTTGATGGACCAAAAAAAGTTGTCAGCATGACTATCATCAAAACCAGAAAATTGAAGTAAGTTCAAAAGGGTGCTTGAAAAAATCGTTATAACCCATACACCCTGAGAAATTGGTGCCCTTGTAACAAACTTCTCAAAAAGGAATTTCTGGTGACAAACACTGAGATAGTTCTGAGAGGGAGAGAAAAAATACATTTACAATTTAGTAAGCAGTACTGAACTAGTGCGCCTTGCTCTCTCCAGCTTTCCATAACCCATAACTATTGCTTTTTTGTATGCACAGAAGGGACGTGTTATGGAGGCTGTGGAAGTGTTTGCATGTGCAGATATAGAAACCAAGTATAATTCATAATAAGATTGCTACTAAAACGTCGCTTGCTTTGAGTTTTTTCCTTTTTTTGAAGACAAAAGTGATTTAAGAGGAAAATACTGTGTAGTTGAAAATCATGGAAGCTTAAAAAAATAACCTTGTAGTAAAATGTCTGCACATTTCAGCAGCAAAACCCCCTATTGCCTAGTCCATTATGATCATTACCGTTTAAAAGCTAACTCCAAAGTGGAATGTTTTAACACAATAATTCCTCTAAGGTATTTTTTCCTGTTATTGGAACTGTGATACTGATTTATTGTCAACTTGAATGTGTCTCAAAACTGGCAGGTTATCTATTAAGTCCAAGGCCAGTACATATTTGGTACTTCAGTGTCAGTAATCTTCATGGGACCCATAACTATATCTTATTGGCAGGATAAATCTTTGGCTACACCTTTATTGCATCTAGGAGACAATGTAGTTTAGGACAGGGTGAATGCATCAGTAGTGTTAATGGTGCCCAATTCTAATTTCTATTATATCATTATGTTACTTATGTGTAAATTGTGGCAAAGCACAGAACCGAGATGTTTCGCTATTGAGTTTAAGATACATACATACACACACACACAAATATGAGCAAGAAAGTAAAAATAAAATCACTAAGTCATTCATCAGTGAGACTGAATTTTGCCACTATTAAGCACAACTCTGGACTTAGAAAGTTTTCATACGAAAAAAACATTTAACTGTCCTTTAGAGATATTTTTGTTTCAGGACACCATTTTTAGTGTACCACGCACATTTTGTGGTACGTAAGACTTTGTTGACTAGAATTTTATCTGATACACCTATTTAAACTATTTTTTATATACGTTTACCAGAGAAAGGCCTTAACTGACAGTTGTTTAAGTACCTCATCTTTTTTACGAATTTTAAATAATGAGTTGCCTCTGAAGTAACTTTTTGCATACGAGTAATCCGATTGAATCAAATAGGATCATTCATATCTATAAAGTTACTTGGAGCACAAACACTTACTCAACTGGAACCTGTGTTACAAAATGTTTTCTGTAAAGGTCATTAATAATATGTTTGGTTTTTGTAAGGTTGTTCTGGCATCTTTTAATGTGCTTTAAAATGAGATCACTGTTGCAGTGCTGGTAACATCATATGAAGATCATGTGACTTTCAAATAATCTTAATTGATTGGAACGATTTCAACGTGAGAGCAACAGCTATAAGTAAATGCCTATTACTGTGTAGTAGCAGCATAAATAGATGCGAGATGCTTTTTCAAATAATGTTGAAAGATAGTGTACTTCTAAAATTCATGTATTTTTTCCACAGCTGCTTTGAAGTAAAACAAGGAGGTAAAAAATAAAAAAGGAACGTGTTGTCCAATGTGCTTATGTAAGCCCACGAGAATTTTGGAATATCACATGCTCCTAAAGTGTGGTACAAATATTGTAAAATATACAAGACGTGATACGTCATTGGAAGGCATTATTGAGATCTGAAAGAAAAATAGCCAGCAAAAATGAATGGGGGTTTGATATTTTGTACATTTTGTTTTGGTTTGTAATAAATTACAGTGTCCTGTGATGTTTCCATTTTGAATGTAAAACTAGAAGTGAATGAAGTCCATCAGTCCAACCTTCTTCTATTTTATTGAAACGTTAATCCTTCTTTTGAAACATTTTACTTTCTGGAGTAGAGAAATTTCTGATAGTAGCTATTTGATAGGCGTGTTTTGGATAATGTTACCCTATACCTGCAAAGTAAAAAGATCCAGGTGATGTTACAGCAGATCTTGGGAAAGCAAGTGGCAAAAGTCACAGGGTGATGTCATACATACATATTTGTGTGCAATCATCTTATAATAACTTCCCATGTTCTGAAAGAATGAGTAAGCAACTATCATCCCACAGAAAGGTTCCTAGTTAGAGGTGTTGGTAGTACTTACGGATACAGAGAGGAGAGGCTACGTGTAACACCAGAGGGTAATGTGCTGATTCTTGCCATCAAGTGTTGCCATCACCTTTTACTTCTTCTTGAAACTAATATTGAGCTTTTCAACTGAAACATAACGTTACTAGTTTAACTGGATGGGAATCAAAAACTCACTTAACTTTCCTGCGTTTGGCTTAAAAAAGATCTTGAGAGTTACAGAAACATTCTTTGGAAAAGCCCTAAGGAGGGAAATGTAGCTTTTCCTTGAAGTATTTACTAGTCGGAAGCTCGTGATGAGAGAAGGGGAGTGGAAAGGGCTCAACGTTTTAGCATTGGATGGGGGCTGGAGTTTTACCCAAGATCTATGTTAAGCTTTCAGTATTTTGGACGCTTACTTGACCTTTGGAAGCGGTATTTTTCTGTGGAGTTCAGTTCTTGGCTGGTGCTGTACTGTTTCGGAGCGTGAGTGTAGGTACAGGCTCCACAGTTTGCTGCCTGAGTGCTCTTCTCTCTCTGTGGCTGACCCAAGGAACACGAGGAAGCCATGAGGGTTACCTG
>VZSC01003609.1:132548-147009 GCA_013398225.1 Steatornis caripensis
CCCCCCCCCCCCCCCAAAGACTGGCAGCAAAAAAGACTTCCAACATCTCTATTTATTTTTCACTGTTTGGGTTTATAATATTGTACAGTATACACTTGTAAATTAAAATGATTAAAAAATTCACATTAGGTCTAAGGGCATAGTGATTTTTTGCATTTCCTATGTTTTCAAATGAATTAAAATATAACAGTGCAGTTAACATCAAATCATAATGATAATTTGTTAGTTAAAGGCTATTTCAGTCTATAAAACTTTGATTACTTGGAATTTAGCTGCGGTTTTATGAGTTTTCCCATATGATTGCCCACAAATTTTTATGTTGACTAAATTGTAAATTGTTTAAACTGTTCAAACAAATTACTTAGCAATTAAACCTTCAGCAAAATTGTAATTCATTTTAAATTTAGCACAGAGGTTTGATACTCTTTATTGAGGAAAATAACTGAACAAAATAGTGAAATATGTAAATTCTGAATCCTGCGTGAACAGTCCCCCACAGGACAAAACATTCCCAACACTGTGGGTATAGGAAAGCCTTCCAGTAATGTGAATTAATTTTGCAGTAAAGGGTAGCTTGAGGAAATTCTTGCTGCTGAATATCATCCAGTTTTTGTGATTTCCAAATTTTTTCCCCATAGGGTTTTTTGTGTCTAATTTTTAATGCCTGAAGTCTTAATATTTAAACATAAAAGCAATCTACTAGATACATAATTCTTCTGTATACCTGAGTGCCCCAGTAAAATAACGGCAGGTGGAAGGAATGCAACAGCTACAGAAAAAGGACAGATGAAATGAAATAATTTGTACTTACTGAGGATTTTGAGGATTTTGTTTCTGGTTTTTGATCAACTCATTTCTAGAAATTTTACCAGTACAGCATGCCAGTGAGAGAAAGTGCATCTCTGGGGGATTTCTTTTGTGGCTGGGTTTTTTGTTTTGTTTTGTTTTGTTTTGTTTTCCCCTAAGGCTTTAATTTTTCTATATATGATACATCTGAAACTTGCGATTTTTAAAAAGATTTCTTGCTATCTTCATTATGCTTATGTAGTTGTGTAGATTGCTTCATACAGAACGATGTTTAGCTTCACTGTCTCTAGAGCTGCAAGACAACTAAAAGTGTAAACACAGTGCAGATGCATGATTTTATATAAGAAAATCATATTTGAACCGCTTGTGTTTGTACACCTGTGGCTCACTGGCAGTACACTTCGTAAAATGAATTCTTGGTTTTCTACCACGTATATAACACGTGGCTCATCGCAGGCAAATGAGAGATCACTTCTAGAATTTCAGATCCACGGCCTTATTTTGTTGATCACCATCCCTCTGTGTAGTGCTGTACACTCGGAGTACTCCAACCAAGGTCAAGATAGAGACACCAAAAGCCTAATCCTCCTGTTGGCTTTCCGCAAGTTTCCACACGAGTTCGCCATCAACAAAGCATCGTTGTCTGAGAGGCATGTGAAGATCACATACTGCTGTAAATGGTCGTCTCAGAACTTCAAGCAGAAAATGGCTGCAGTTTGTGGTGATTAAAGCAATATAGTTGCCCAGTTTCTGCCACATTAAGCTAGTTTGTTTCCAGCTGTTGACTGAAAAAGGAACATATCTCTTCTGATTGACAGTCATCGTTACCCATTTATAACTACGTTTGGCTTCTTCACTCATGGGCAAACTCACGTAAGGGACTAGTATTTTACTTCTACAATAAGAGAACCCTGTATTCCTTGAATTTTAAGCACCTTGAAAATAGGAAAATGTTAATATTACAAGTGTGATGCAGAACCAGTTTATTAGACCGCTGAAATTTCATCTTGTTTACTTATTTGTTGACATTTTGCTTGGCAGTTTCCCCGAGTCCTTGGTGCTATAGTCAAGAGACAACATGAGGGGAGAATGCATAGAGGTACTGGTGCAAATAGATTGGTTTAGTATTTTGCTCCGTGGTATATGCATAGCAAGGGCATACGCACAGAGTTAGCTAAATACCCATTTATACTTATCTAAGTGAAAGAAAAGCATTAAAATACTTACTATCATCTCGAATCTCTAAAATGCCTGATATTTAGTATTTCATAAAGTCACACATCTGAGAAGTTGGCTTTTGCAAAACAAGCTCTCTGATTATCTGATATCCTCCGGAAGGTTAGGAGAGTTGTTTCCTATATTACTTAGGAAAAAATTTCTTTTTACAATTGAAAATGTCAGCATCAATTTCAAGTAACACTAAGCATGTGCTTGCTTTCTGAATATTATCCTCCTCCACCTCCCCTCCAACCACCCTGCTGAGGATCTGAGTGTGACAGTTTGATTAGATCATCAATCCTTACTGTTAACAGCACTTTTCCTGAACACCTGGGTTGCTAGGTCACATCTGAGTTTAGCTACCGTTGTTTTAGTGACCTAATGTGCATTCACCATAGCAATTTACATTTGGTCCTCAAATTAAAAGTTACCTTAGAACAACAGTTTGCTTTAAAATGACCTTTGTTCTCACGTGAAAGTTATGCTATATGATGTGATAAAAACTATAAATGATGAAACAGATTTTTATATTTGAGACACGGTTCCCTGCTTTGATAGAGCTCTCACGTGAGTCTGTTCGACTGTTGCCTCAAAACCAAAGCTTAATTACGAATATGTCTCCTACTTAATTCTCCATCAATGCAAAAGAATTCTACTTAGATTTATGTTTCTTAATTTTGATTAAATTGTGTTATTCTATACTAAGTTAACTAATCAAATTTTTCATGTACTTATAACATTTTTATACTTTTTCTTTCATAAAATCTACTTTTGACTTGTCAGGACAATCCGATTCCTATTTTTCCCATTTGTAGGAAAAACATCAGCAAAGGTAAATACCTAGCAACAATTTCAATGCAAATTGTTGAGCAGCAGACTGCAAAATAAGCATACTATTAAATGTAGCCCTTACCAGTTTTTTCTGATGCTACAGTAATCCTTTGGTTTTACACTGAACCTTCCTTTGCTGGGATGAGGAATATAGGAGATACGTGAAGTTATCAGAGCAAAATTCATGATGCAATAAATTAAAAATCAATTTAGACTTTTCCTTCTATTTTGGAGGGATCGAGTGAAAGCTGAAACAAAAACGGAACAACGAAATACGGTAGGGTGAAATAGTATGTGTAAAGTAAAAATCGTAATTAATGGAAAACTTTTGCTTAATGTCGGATGAGCGAAATGGTTACTTTCATATATATCCTTAAATCTAATGTAAAGCTCCTTCATGTAACTGTGTTACGGTCATGTTAGGGAGCGAAGCATGCTGTCCAGTTGCCATACATCTATGGTATTAGATACCAAATGATTATCTCAAAGAAGTCGGTCAGCCATGAAGAACAGACCTGAAGGCAAAGGGTAGAATTTAAAAATAAAAATATTTTCTTAAATTTTAGTTTTGTGATAGTGGGGTTTCTTTGCCCCTCCTATTGCCAATACAGATTGAAATAATGGCTGTAAATATACATGTTGGGCCTGATCTGGTGTCCAGTTAAATTAGCAGAAAGTAATATTTGGATCAGGATCATCAGTGAAGCATAATTTTGCTTCTTAAGCAGAACTCTAATTAGACAATATATTTTAAAAATTACCTTGTATGTATGCTACTGTTCTTCGAGAATGAGTTTACTGTGTCTTCTGAAATACGTGAAGTACCTACTTCTGTTAATCCACGTTCAAAACATATGTCGTAGTGGCTTCTGAGAATTCATGGTAAGAATAAAGTTAAAAACATGGCTAAATCTATGCAGAACAAAAAATTCTACAGTACACACTGTATGTTATTTTTAATGCTAATTCACAGCATGGTTTTTACTTCTTTGCTTATTTTTTTCCAGACCAGAGGCTAAAATTGCTGAAGTTTGAAACTTCACCATAATCATCCCTGACTGTTGATAGTCACCCTTTTTGTGTGTGTGTCTTGCTTTGAATTACCAGATTGTCAGTATATTTCCATTTGTTTATGGAGACTTTGTAGGTGAAGAATATTCTTTGACTTACAGTTGTTCTCTTACACGTGATTACGTTGGTGTGAATTCTGTTCCTATTGAAACAAATAGGAGTTTTACCTTTAGCGTCACCGAGCGCATGTTTTCATTTACTGTGTGAAGGTAGGTAAGTGCGCTGTTGGGTAAAAAAGTATAATAACCACTTCTTGGCTAAGAGAGCATATACATCAGCTAGGAAAGAAGGACAGATCTATAGACTAACCCCTGGTATATCGTGGTGTTTTTACTGTTCAGTAAAAGCCTGCACCTCTGACTGACTTGTGGGGAGACAAACATGTAGAAATTTAGACTATGTGCTTATTTTACTCTACCTTTACTGAAAAAAAAGTATTTATCCACAGCAATATATCTAATGCAAATTATCTATCTGAAGTAAGCAAGTGAAGACAAGGCATTGGTAGTTTTCATGAAGACGAAGCTAGGTGTGGTCAGCACTTGTATCTCTTCCCGTGGGCTGGCATCACCTGAATGCAAGGAAGCGAAAATGGCATTTCGGTCGTTGCTGTTTACAATATGGTTGCAGGAGATGTCTCACTCGTGGTAGTTATATCAGATAAAAACATGCCTTTCTGCCTCTGTGGACAATGGGCAAATAAGAGAGTAAAATCTGCTTGTGTGGAAAATAAAATGCATTTAGAAGTATGTGTAGTGTTGGGCAACAGACTGCAAACTAATGTAACCCTAGAATGCTTTCCATGTTCCTCTGTTTTCTAAAGCAGTATTTGTTCCCCAGCAAGACTGTTCTTCTGGTTTCCCTCGTGGCAGACAAGCTGTTCTGGGCGCACACATAGAAAAGGAGTTTGGATTCTGATGCAGTTGTGTTTTTGTCTCCAGCGGTGGTCAGCTGAGTGGGCTGGGCAGTAACATAACCTTTTTGTGTTTGATTTTCTTTCCACCTGTGAAGTGAGTGTAGTAAAATTACCTGCAGAGGAGCTGATGAGAGCTTGTGAAGCATTGTAAATACAACTATAATGCTTTTTTTTTTCTTTTATTGGGATGATGTGATAAAACTGTTACGGCTGTCACAGTTGCTGTCATGGCAAGGAGTGGGGAAACAGAGGAGTTGTCTTAGCAGCAGAGCCTGACTGGTGAAGATGAGTGCAAGCCCCAGCTAGGATGGGAATGCAAGATGAGATGGTGAATACTATGCTTGCCAAGGGAAACTGGTGATAGGAAAAGTTAGGAAGCTGTCTATATCTATCTAAATCTCAGAATTTTTCAGCTTTTCAGGAGCCATGTTTTAAGCATATCTCCCTTAAAGGAAGAGATTTGGGTTCAAAGTTGCTGAGATTAGGAGACTCAGAAGATTGGGAAAATGTATCTTTGAACATTAGTGTGACATCATCCAATATTAAAACCAAATTATTTATAATGGTGAGCTGCCTTAATAAAGTCAACTTGCTATTACGTGCTACCTATCTTGGTGCGCAGTGGGGTTCAGTGAATGGGAATTTGCACCAGCAACTCCTGAGCTACCTCTTGGAGAAAATCATCCGATTAAAACAGTTGGTCATCATATTGAAAGAAACAAATTGGGTGGGCTTTTGAAATGCTAATCCAAAGGACAGGAATTCTGGGGGAGAGAAAGTGAAGATCATACGTCTTTCTCCAGATAGGACTTCTGATCAAGCCAGAGACAGAAGCTCTTATGGGTGTAACAGAAGTGTTAAGATCTGAAGAGACTCAGCAAACAATTGCCAGGGAAGGGAATTCCTTGCAAAGGATACAGAGTCTTCATTTTTTCCTTTATTTCTCTCTATCTGAGCCAAAATCAGAGCTTTATAGGGAGTCGATCCAGTAGACTCTTAGTCTTATTTCCAGGTTAGGTTCAGCTCTGCTCTGACTGCAGTTCCCTTGGTTTGTGTTCCACATAATTTCGATAAATGGTCCTGGTTCAATTCCGCTTTGAGTGAAAGCTTTTTGTGAAGGCTCGACTCTGGCAGAGTTCAGACTGAGGGAGGACTCATATACAGTACCGACTGGCTATGAAAGGTTTTAGTTTCCATTTGGGCTTGACTTAATTCTCTAGCTGTTGAGAAGTGCAAATGAGATATGTGATGAAAATAATTTTTTTACTTCATTCTGATTTGCTCTGTTTTTAATTAGTATTGTTGTTGTGACTAATTTTACACAGGCAGTTTTAACAAATGCTGTAACCTCTGTGGTATACATCTTTTCTTGCTTTACTAATGTGCGTGAGTAGGCTGCTCCAGGCAAACACAGAAAGGAGAAGCCAATGGACTGAGCAAGAGACTAAAGTTGGTATTGATGTGTGTCAGAGGAGAGTGATGTATGTCCCAAGAGCGTGGGATTTAAAAGAAGAACATGGGGCATTGTTCACCAGAGACAAAGCCATGCTTTTGCGCTTTTTTTTTTCCTTCCTTGTTCCTATAATATTCTGACTTTCTGTGGAAGAAACTCTAAGGGAGCATAATGAGCCTTGAACTGTAATGAAGATACTACTTTTTACAGTAGAATCCATTGAGAATAAGTTCTGCTATAGTAACAAATCAGTATTATTTAAGGCTTATTAAAGATATGCTACGTTTACATTTTTGATCGAAATTAACTTACATATTGCGAAAGTTCATTTTAATAGGCAATACATTTGAAATGTTGGTTTTATTTTTTACTTTTAAGTCAGATGTTAGGCAACTCTGCTTTATGACGTACAGGTGTGTTTATCTATGTCTTGTCTCTAGTTCAGAGTGTTTAGTCACCGAAAGGAATTTGTGACTTTTTGTACAAACTTTTGATTACCAATTGCACATATGGAAAATCTTTAGATTTAAGAGTCTGAAAGCATATTAATACAGTGAGTGAAGATTTTTAACCTCTTCGAGTCCCCTTTTCCTTTCTAAACCTTGTCTCTTCCAGGTCTAACACATTATTATATTAGTCTCTGTAAGAGTTGTAAGGGTTATCCGTCAACGTCTAAGTCGGAGGAAGGCATTCACAAATACAGTAACATTATTCTTTAAGTCTGTAGGCTTACTAGGAACGTTTTAGAAGAAGCCTGAAATAGACAGCAGAGGGGGCCAGGCTCTCTACATCACCAACCCAGTTGCTATCAATTTGTTACAGTGATTTTGTTCTGTAGACAGAGGTTCTGTGGTTAGTCCATTTAGCTATCATAGTATTTTTCTGTTCCTGCATTTACTGGGAAGAGCAACAGACATTCAGGGAATTTTTCTGAGTAGCTTTTGTGATTCCTCCTTGTCATACACTTAAAAAAAAAAAAGGCACAAAATGCATAATCATTAATTTTCCCATGACTTATTTTTTCCTGTAAATTAATGTGATCATGGCTTGAGAATGGAAAAAAAAAAATACTTTCTGTAAAGACTTTATAATGCTGAACCGCCAAAGCATTTTCTGCATAGCTAGAAATCCCAATTCATTGCCTCATAAACTGCTTTTCTTACAAAATAATAAATTATATATAAATTTAAAAAATGAGATATTTTTACTGGACAGCATTTTGGTGCATATCTTTTTTCACATACTGTATTCGTTCCAGAGATAACTGATTTATCAAAAAATACATGTAAAATTCACACACTCTCTATTTTTTTTCTGTTCATCTGTTAGCAGGCATGCGTTACTAACATGTGTCATCAATGATGATATCTTTCTGCACCTTGATGTGTCTGTTAGCTCACAGTTCTTAGCTGTTCTACCTTTGTTAGGTCACTGTTTATTATTATTGCCTTTTTAGGCCAATACCGTATTTTCCTGAGAAAGCGCGGCCCATTAAAGACCTCCTAGTGGTAGACAGCTTGAGTATTTCTATCTAAATGCAATTGCTGTGGCTGAAAAGGCGCTGTAATGTTGGGTGTTTGTTTGAAAAATACTTCAAGGAATGTTCTTTTCAGCTGAAAAAAGATGTTATTTGTTAACATGATCTCTTGACTTGGTTGTATAAGATTTGGAATGACATTAGCCTTGCATCAAGTGTTGCCTCGCAGGTGAACCAGTCCATTTCCCCCAAAAATATTAAAATTAATTGTACCTGGACTTATGGGAATGGGCTCATTTGTGACTAAACCTTCAGCAAATGACTGATACTTTAGGATCTAATGGTAGTTTTGTTATTTATTTTATTTGCTTTCTTCTACTTGACTTTAATATCTTACTCTTGCCTTTTTAAATGAAAATAGATCAAATGCAGCAAAACGGTACACGCTACTTTTTTAAGGTGGCGTAAAAGGTCATTCAGTTCCTCTTTCAGGAGATAGACATTCTTCAGCTGGAAGCTGAATTCTGCAGTTTGAAGTTAGTAAAAGGAAATGATAGTGCATACATTTTTCATTAAATATACCCACTATATCTCACAAGTATTTTAAAAAACAGGTCTGGAGCCAAAATGGCACTAACGATGTACTGCAGCAGTCTCTGGATTAATGCAGTGAAGATATGACCGCTTAGAAACTGCCTGCTGTGCACACTTGCTATAGTTGCCTTGTTTTCATCAGTGTGCTTTCAAAAAGCATAGGAGTACGGACTGCGCTTCTAATCAGGCATGTACATTACCAAAAAAAGGGAGGGAGACAGGCGATGAAAGACTGCTAATTCATGTGTAGAGAGGATCAGGGTTGGGAATGGTTGTTGTGGCTTTTGGAAGACTCACAACAGAACATTTGTCTTCTAGATGTTATGAACCTTGCATCACTGTATCTCCTCAGGTATAAGGAAGATAAGGGGGGAGAGTTAGAAAGGTTTCTTCCACTTTATATTAATTACGTTATTCCAGATTATGGAACATTAATGCGATCTAATTGTTGTTCAACTAATATAGCATTGCTTTTCTATTTTGAAGTTTCTTTTTAATCTTTTCCTTTTTTTAAAAAAGAAAGAGGTAGAAAAATAGCAAAGTCGTCTTCTATAAAAATACCAGAAGAGTGCAGGTCATCGTGCAAATGTAGGAAAACGGCAGAATCGCTATTACATGTTTGTGACAGTTCAGTGTGGTCTCTCAGCTAATACAATGAAGAGTTGTTTCTTGTGTTAACGCTGAAACATTAAACAGAATGAATGCTGGGTTTTGGTACTTTGCTGCTAAACAAGTTGAACGTACACTTGTACAGTGATGTATTGCAATGTCCTTGTGCCTATGAAGTAGCATTCTCTATAAAGCCTGCTGTATGTAGGGAGGTTGTGAACCGTTTCACAAATACTCTTCATTGGTATACTTCTGGTGAAAAGAACAATAAAAATGCAATTCACGTCAACTGCTGAAAATCTCTGATGCATTTTCTCTAACACAGACAGCAACTTCCAAAAATATTTATGAGTCTGCTTTCTGATGAATGCTTGATATCATCCCTTAGGATATGATCTCTTTGTTGGATTAAAGGCACTAGTCCTTGCATTAAATGATGTTGGGTTTTTTCATCCTAATACTCTTTACATGTATCTCTTTTAGATGGTGCCGTCTATTATAGCGCTCAGCCTTCTTACGTTTATCTTCCCTGTGAAACAGCTCTTGGAGTTCGCTGAACAAATGTCTCGATGATTTTCCTCCAACAGTTTGCAGGTTCTGAAAAATCCATTCGTATCAAAACCAGATTCCCTTTGCTCCATCTGTGTGTGCATGCCTCTGTGTGTGTGTGTGGTATTTTTTATGTTGACCTGAAGATTTGTTTTACTACTGGACCTGTGTATCTGCTTAGGGGGTTATATTCCCACTGTGCTGTTTACTCCCATGTTGTCTGATCCATCAGCAATCTAATTCACAGATAGTATCATAATTCGTGGTGTAATGGATCTTCCACACTGTTTGTAGGGGAAACTTATTAAAGATAAAAATCTCATGTGGCAGTTGCCCTTTCAGCAGTTTAAGTTTTTGATTCTTGCTTTCCATCTTAAATGTATACTGATTATGCCTTGACACCTCTCCCACTACACATTCATTTTTCTGTGGTCTTTCTGACAGACTGACATGAAACTGGTTGCTTTTAGCTTTTACCATTGCTTTCAAAGTATCTAATCTGTGCAGTAAGTTTCATTTCCGTTGGAGGCAAGCTTCGTTCACTGGTTGTTTCATCAAATCTTAAACTTCTTTGCACAGAAAATTTACTATGAAAATTGATTAATTAGAAACTCTGCTACCTCAGTCCTTCAGTCTGCCATGGCCGCTTTCCCCAGATGTTCGAATTCTGTTCTTTTGCAGGTCTCTTGCAGATTATTTAATTATCAGGAGTTTATTTTGAAGATTGACAGAATCAGAATGTAGTTTAAAGGCAAATTGAAATTATTATTCATTTAATCTTCTTCTAAATATACTTTTTTACACAGGAAGATTTTGAAATTTTTCTATGTAGCCAATATGTTAACAGGAAGTTATTTAGTATTTTGCTTATTTATCTTCTGTTGGTCTCTTCAGTCGATCAGAAGCTTTAAATGTAGACTTTAATGATAACTTTTTGCTAATAGTGAATAAAATATTTCTAGAAGTCATTTACTTTTTGAAGTCAGAGCAAGCATAAAATGGCTTAAATCCCGAGCGTTTTGCAGAATTTCTGATTATGTTACATAATCTAAGCAGAAGTTGAGATTTGTTAGGAAAATAATACAGATTAAGGCATGAGTTCAGATTAAGAGTCTTGGCATGTCAAGTCAAGTTTAACTTGGGTATTACAGACCAGCATCTGAATAAATAGAAGTTTGAGCATAATAAGCAGAAAATTGGCCAAGAAACACATTCCATTCCTGTTACTTCAGGATAATGATCGTAGATGACACTTGTGATGAACTGAACTTTGCAGAAAGAATAATTGGTTCAACTGTTTTCTAAAATGAACGGCTATCATTGCATTTTAAAAGATAGGCCTGGAAGAAAATGCTAGAGATCATCTAGTCTATTCCCCTAATCATAAATTATGTGCAAACATAAGTATTGTTCCCAAGTACATGGTTACAGTCAAAGCGAAATAATAGTGTATGCACACAGGATCATAATCTGAGTGAAGTTCACCAGATGAAGTGTGAATTTGGGCTGAGAGATCTGAAGTAGGTCACCAGCAGCAGATAAGTAAGATTTTGAACTGCTGTTCTAAGATATTCTTGACAGATGCTTGTGTAACTTACTTCTGGAAGTATCTTTCAAGGTGACAGTTCTGCAACTTCCATGGTGCTTATCCCACCTTATAACTGCACATGCTAAAAACATGATGCTTTGTAAAGTTTAGGAATTTCGAATTTATTGAGAACATATCACATAGTTTTAGACGGGGATTTGAAATTTGGCAGAGGAAAGGTAGTTATCCTGGTGACTTCCTATCAGAATGACTTTGCTATCAATTTAAGAACTTATTCAAGTTATGTACCTCTCTATATATATTTATATATTTTTATATATTCATAATAATTTATATATTCCTAATAATTCAGTGTATGTATTCATACTAGTAATTTGTTCGAAGAGTAATATTGCTGGCTTCAGAGATTCTGGACGGTATATTCCAGCCTCCATTTACCTTCTCTATGTATAGTTTGTATGTATCTATGTATAGTTTAGACTTATTGCTAAGGTAATGGTAATCGGACAGTTCTCCCTCTGTTGACCTGTCCTCAGGGTCCTTGATTGACATTGCTTCTTTGAGAACTGCATAGTTAGGATGCCACAGAGTTCGCTTGCTGCGTTGGGAATGGGAGGTGAATCTGCTCTGCGCTGACTGTCGCTTCAGGAGAAGGTGGATGTAGTCAGAGGAATGGGTCATCGAGCCTGACTGTTTCTGCGCTGTCCACTCCCCTCCTGTCCCTGATGGTGCCCTCCCTACCTTATCTCCCTGTGACGCACTAACAGCATCACCCCAGGATTGTGCTATTACCATCTGACTTGTGTGCTAGAAAGTTACTTCTTCCCCTTCTGCAGTACCCCTAGAAGTCTGATACAAGGAGACGTGAAGAAGATATGCCATGGAAGGAAGCAGAGGAGTAGAAATGATAACAATGTTTTGCTAAAAGTAACTATTGAGTAAACCTGTGTAAAAGAACAGTTGTGTGAGGCACCTTTATCCTTGCTTGCCCTATTGTGCTGTGATGGGATTAGAGGAGGAGGAGAGAATTTTTCAGAAGAACCAGCCAAAAACTCTAGCTCAGGTATGACCAAACTTTGAGCTAAATACTCAAATCCTCATGCGACCAAGGGGCAAAAGGCCCATGGCACATTTCTCAGTAGACCCAGATTGCAGGATTACAACATTTACAAGAGTTGCAATTGGGAGATCCCCGAAGTTCTGGCTGCGCTATGGTGTGATGCTGGCGTTAAGCTCGTTCTCGGGGCTGTGTTAGTGGTGTCTGCCTTCATAATCAACACTGGCTTTGGTCCCTCCAATTTGCATTAGCTGGAAGTGCCTGTGCCATCTCACACCTGACCAAGTTCCAGAATGAGAGCCGTGCTCAAATACCGTGTGAGCTGTTTGGGGCTGAGGAGGAACCAGCTGGCATTCCTTGTGGTAGCTGGACAGAAAGTCTGTAGAAGTTGTTAAGAGAGAGAGGTACAGGCACTGAGAGAGTTCCTTGCACCTTCATTCTCCCTTCTAACAACTGTCCTTCAACAAAATGAATGAACGCTATGTGATATTACAGTGTTTTCGTATGATCAATTGCATTATTTCGTTCCCCTTATGTACTATTTAGAGCATCAGCTCTGTTGAGAGAGGCATTCTACATTTCTCTGGCTGTACATTGTTGATCCTACATTTTCTTTTGGCACCTCTGACAATAAGTTCAGTCTGTATCAGCTGACTAGACATAAAGTGTGTGTGGGAGAACTGTCCTCGTGTAACTTCATATCTTAGTACAGAATAGTAATGGGACAAATACTGAATAAAGTTATTAGGGTAAAAAGCCATGAACAATAAACAAAGTCATGCTAGAAGACTTTTTTTTTAAGATTTAGGTGCAGTAATGTTTTATGGAATACGAGCTTTTAAGAAAGAATTTAGTACTATTACCTCACAAAATTTGGTTAATGTTACTCTCTGAAAATTGTTGATTGCATTAAAAAGTGATTGTAGGGACAGTAAACGGTAGTGATAAAACATTGATTTTAAGGAAGGCAGCAACTAGGTGCTTCTAGGATCTGCAGTACCCGTAAATATACTTACTAGAGATCTAGTAGAAAGATTGAACATTACATTAATTAGATTCACAGATGGCCATAAAATTAGGATGTTCGACAAATATGGAGTAGGTTATAATACAAAAGGACAGAAAGAGGTTGGAAATACAGGCAAGAGAGAAAATCAGATCCTCTGGAAATACGTAAATGAAAACATCTGAAAATATGCAACATACGAATATTCAGTGGTAGAAAAGTGTTTAAAAGGAAATGTTAAAACAATAAACATGACAATGGAAGCTGTTTTGGAATGTAGTTTGAACAAGATGGACACGCAAGAGAGCAGAATGAAGGTTGTGTGGGCAGCGACTGCACGCATGCCCTGAGGACGGAATTTTCTTTCCCTTGGGGTATTTGACCTTAAGTGCAGAGGCTGCTATCTGCATTGAGTTGGCCCAGAAGAAAGAAATTTTGGATTTAATAACAGGTGAATCATCTCAGCTCATTTCCTTATTTGAAGGACAGATCTAGATCAAGTGGCATTTAATTTGATGTCTTCTAGCTAGAGATCTGATTTGCATTGACTCACCTGAGCCTTGTCCATTTGTTTTCAGGATCTAAGAGCAGCAGATCCCATCCTTCCCTGTAACTAGAAGTACATGTAGAAAAGAGGTGCAGACTGTGGGACCGACTTTGTCCTGTAGAAAGGTTCCAATAGAAAATGGTGTCTTGTAAAAGCCAGATAGATGATGTGAGGAAATAGTCAGTGTTTCATCATGCTGTGACCACGACTAGGGTGGTCAGCTGAATGGATGGATACTCTTACAGCCTACCTGGCTTCCAAGCCTTTTATACCAGAATGGTTCTTTTTAGCCCTGATAGGTATGGGGAAAAGCTTGGTAGATCTTCAGATATAAACAGTCCAGTGCTGGTAAGCAGTACAGGGCACCTTGAACTTTGAGAAAGAAGAAAAAAATGCTTCAATTCATGTGGAATTTCCTGGGAGGACCCAGAAAACAACAGGCCAGTCAGCCCCACCTCCATGCCTGGAAAGGTGATGGAACAGATCATTATGGAAGTCACCTCTAAGCATTTGGAGGAGAAGGCGGCTATCAGGAGTAGTCAACATGGTTTCACCAAGGGGAAATCCTGCTTGACCAATCTGATAGCCTTCTATGATGGCATGACTGGCTGGGTAGACAAGGGGAGAGCAGTGGATGTTGTCTACCTTGACTTCGGCAAGGCTGTTGACACTGTCTCCCACAACATCCTCATAGGAAAGCTCAGGAAGAGTGGCTTAGATGAGCGCACAGGGAGGTGGGTCAAGAACTGGCTGAATGGCAGAGCGCAGAGGGTTGTG
>VZSC01003609.1:147414-172414 GCA_013398225.1 Steatornis caripensis
TGTGGAGTCTCCTTCTCTGGAGATATTCAAAACCCGCCTGGATGCATTCCTGTGCAACCTGCTCTGGGCGCACCTGCTTTAGCAGGGGGGGTGGACCAGATGATCTCCAGAGGTCCCTTCCAACCCCTACCATTCTGTGATTCTGTGGAATGGGTCTGTTTGCTTTTTAGCTAAAAAGAGGTTGATGCTTGACTTGAGAGATTTGTGTAGTCTGTATCTTCAGATGAGAAACCATTTATTTATTTATGAGTTCTAAATTAAAATTACAATTTGCTGTTTAATGTAAAATTTGGTGTTTGTACCTGTTTTCATCTGTGTGCAGGATTCAAGAGTGTTTTCATCTAATTGTTTTGTATGTAATTCTGTGAAATCTTGTTTGAATTCTTCTAAAAAAATAATGAAAGGTTGCTGTGTATTATTTTTTGATTGTAAAATTAAATTTAGACATTAATATCCAGTTCAGAGCTGGGGAGTAATTTCTGTAACCAAAGGAAGTGCTTGCTGGTGGATGGATGGAGAATCTGTCCCGAAAGCTTAGGGAGACTCCCAATTTATTGATCAGATGTGCAATAACGTGAGTGAGGCCCCAATGTATAGACTTGTCCAGTTGCAGAACATAGCAGTAACCCCTAATGCAGGTTAAAAAGCATCGCACAGGTGTAGCACCTTATTCCAGCAGCAAGGCTGGTGCTAGCCTCTTGAGGCTTGTCAGCCCAGGGAGCCACGAGGCAGACGAGCTGGTGAATTTCTACTCATCTGTCCGATCCTGACACATGACCAAGAAAAGTCATGGAAACATCGTCTCTCTGGAAAGGCCTTATTAGGTTTTAGTTTGGGGGTTTTTTTTTTTGGAAGGGGGTGACTTTTTTTGGTTGGGGTTTGTTGGGTTTTTTTCAACTATACTGGAAAAGCATTAATAATTGTGAGGCTCCTGGTTTTCTGATTACATGGATATCCTGTTCATGACTGTGCAACCACTTTGGTCTCTTCCATGTCTGGCTGAATTTTCAGTGCCTTAAAGGAGATTTTGAAGTGAGTTGAAAATTGACTGAGATGCTCAGCATGTCTCCAGACAAATTTCTTCAGCTATTTAGCTACTGGTGTATTGGCAAAACAATTACATGGCTGTGAACTGAACCAGTCTTCACGTTACATGCTGACATGTTTAGATCTCCTACAGCACACACAGTTTCACCTGTTTTCTTCATCAGTGCTTTCAGTTCTGCAGTAACAAATACAGAAAATTGATGTGTGGGATTGACAGTTCTTCCAGGTAGCAAATGCCTTCTGCTGCAGCTGGGACAGGGAAAATTCCCAGAGTGGCAGACAAAGTAACTCATCATCTCAAAAGGCACAGAGTAACAGTTACGCTCTGTAGATTGTATGTTATTTGCAGCCAGAGAGTTCAAGATGAATTGATCTATATAGCACTAATAATCTTCATAGAAGTTTCTTGGCTTGGTTTCTTAATCTTAGTATAACTTTCTTAGCTAACTTTACTGACCTTTTTGGAGATGTTGGAAAGCAAAATGCTTCTGTACTTAAATGCACTCTCACCATTTTACCAGGTTTTGATCCCTTGAATTCACACATCATATGAGTTTGTCATGAGATATACGCACTCTGGAAAACATCTCTCAATTCTTGGCGTTGCTTATGTTTGGTCTTATATTTTTTAGGCATTATTGGCTCTAAATGCATGTTTAGCTGTTTTGTAAAGGTATGAATCTATTACAAGAAATAGTGGGGTGGGAGGAGGGTAGAAATCACATGATTTCATTTCTTAATGTTACTTAGTGAGAATCTGGACTAACAAGAACACAATTCATGTTACTGAAATGATCTAACCTCATCATTTACTAAAATCAACGATTGGTCGTATCAGTTACTAGTTGTTTAACTTTCCCTCATCAGTCACTGTCTGCAGTAGCAGAACCCAAGGGAAGACTGTGCTGGCTGCTGCACTTGTAAGAAGTTAATCTTTTAGAAGTAGTTTATAGGACTTGCTGCGGATGTCAGAACAGTGGCTCCTTTTGGCCAGTGTACAGCCCCTGGAAGTTTCCAGTTAACTGCTTCAGAGAAGGACTTCGAGCTTGCAACACTTCAGTAAGCAGATATGGAATAACTTGTTCAGAGGGACTTGTTTTTATAAACTCCAATTTAGAGTTGGTGTATACTTGGTACACTACTTTATTTCAATTATTCTTCCAAACTCTTTTGGCCAGTTCCTCAGTCATTTAGCTGCATCATAATTAACCCAAGTTTAAAGTATGGACTTGGTTTTTTGTTTGGTTTTGCTTCCTTATTTTCAGAATTATTTAACAGAGGTGTTGGTGTTAACCACTACATGTTTAAACCTTTTCTATGAATTCACCTTGTGTATTCTTTAGGGTTTTTTTAATTAAGAGAGTGGACCATATTGACATTTCTTAATGCTATCTGCTGTTACATTTTCATCCTAAGAAGCGAACTCTGCAGTGTTTCTCCCAAGTTGTGTGAGTGAGAAACTCTTCTGTTGCAGCCTAATGATTCCAGAGCTCTTAAGTTATATAAATCTATGTACGATCCAGAAAGCCATGCCCTAAGAAGACAGTGAAATCTTCTGAAGAATATTATGTTGCCACTTTCTATTCATTCTTTCCATCTAATGTGTCCTTGAAGAAGAATGAATGTCTGTCACTGACTGAGGTCTCCAGTCCTATTCCAATAGTTAAGGGGGTAACTTGCCACTTACAGGCAGCGTGAGAGACAGTGGTATTTACATCTTTAGTTAGACTGCAGCTTAAAACACAGAATTGCATAGAGGTTATGCATACATGACTGAAAAATTGCCATTTTATTAAGTGTTAGTAGAGTATGTGTGACCAATCCTTGTGAGTGTTTTTCACAGGAAATAATTTGAGATACTGTTATTTCTTCTGATCCTTTAATTTTAAAGGCTTAAAGAAATCCCCTTTTCACATGTGAATGAATTGATGCTGTGCTAGAACTGGGCTTTTTGGAGTAGGATTCAAGTTCAGATTCTTACCACAACCACGGCCCACCTTGAGGAAGAAGAACTAATGGACTGAGGCATTCTCACCCCTAGCTCTCACCTGTTAACTTCTCTCAAAATGCTTGTCTTCTGGAAACTTGCTAAATCTCCAAAAGCAACTAGGCTCACAACAGTTGTAGGCTTCGAGTTTGGCTCTCCTGCTGTGCTGCTCTGGCCCGGGGGGACAGCCAGCTGCTGTGAAGCAGTTCTTCGCTTGTGACTGTGTGTTACACCTAGTGATAGGTGTAGTAGTACGTTTAGTAGTAGGTGTAGTAGTACGTTTCTGCCACCACTGGGACATGATTGACCTTCGCCCCCGCACTCCCCACCATTGGCGTTCATTAAATGGGGCCTGAAGTACCCTTTTCCAGTAGCATGTTGGAAGTTTTTAACTATTTGAGTGATTCCTGCATATGAAAACACTGTAAAATCATACTAGTGACAACTTTCTTTGACCACAGTGCTTGTTAGCAGAGTGTTAACCTATTTGGACAGATTCATTGAGAAACGTTCATGTTGTGTAACTTCTGAACTCTTTAGTTCATGTTGATACATTTGAATACTATTAACATAAGTTTTCCATTCAGCCATACACATGTTAAGTTAAAATCCAACGAAACCAGCAAATGTGGTTTGTAAGAAGACAGTAAAATATTATTTTAAAATTCAGAAATTACTTTTGTGCTCAAGAAAATAGCTTTCTCCACAGCTGTTTTGGATACCTTTTTTTTCTGCAGTCTTCCAGTACAGCCAGGGACTCTTAAGCATGGTTCTGCAATATTATTATTGCCAGAGCTTCTCATGATCAGAGCCTGGTATTATAATCATAACTTATTTGCTGGATGTGAATGGATAGTAGCTGAAACCAAATTTCTTTTCACCTGTATAATCAAAAAAATATTATTTGGATTCCTCGAGGTGAAAGGAGGCAAGCTGAAACTTCATCTTTGAAGAGAAAATTTCAGAGGCACTTTGTCACTGTCATGTCGTGGTGCAGACACCTGTCAGACTCTATTACAAATCCAGCTTTCGTACTCGATGAGTTACTCAATTTGCAAATTGAGACCTCTCTGCTTTGTTAAAAATTATCAGTGCTCATCCAAAACCCCTAAGTGTTTAAAAGTATAAGATGACAGCTTGAATACTCAGGGATGTGGACTGTCCTTATAAGGACAAATTACCTTTCTGGATGTCACATTTAAATGTTTGGCTGCCTATCATCTACAGGGAATTTAGTATGATAAATCTTTTTAGATCTCTGAGAGTTGAGGAGTTGTAAGCGAAATGCGCGAAAGGTGTTTGAGGTTCAATTTTTCTTCGTGTGCATCTTTTACACAGTAGGCTTCAAATATCTCTGGTTTCAAGTACTGCAAGCAGAAGATATTGCCTGAGGTCATCCCCTTTATTCAAAAATATGAAGCTGTTGTCTTTCTTTTTTCATCTAAATAAGGAATTTTTTGTGTTTAATAAACGTATGTATTAGGCTATTTTCTAGCATGAATCAGGATCGATGAAGCTAAAGATTAAAAGGTTAATTTTTTTACATGTATGACAAGCATACAAAGATGTAATTGTGAAGTGGATCTGGCCCATCATTTCAGTATCCCATTTTGTAATTTCATTGTCAATCCCAGTAATATTTGCTATTCTTATGGGAGCGAAGATATGCATGGCTTTTTATTATTTAAATTAAAACCAGCTATTCCTAAGTGCTAGGTGTTGATGATATGGATGCTCCTGTGGCAACGAAAATGTATTTTCTCATTCTCATTTCTTTGATTTGTGTCTATTTTGGTGTTGCTTTCTTGCATTTTTGTTGAGACAGATTATAACTTTTGGTAGTATTGATGTAATTCCTGCTGAATATATGCCATTAGCTAGATGCCATTCATCTGTGGGCATTCTGCTTCCAACCGGTGCTTTATATACATTTATTTTATTTAGGAAGTAGATTGCTCTCAGAGGAGGGCAAAACAGCTTTGATCTACTGACGTGTACCACCAAAAATTCTATAACCCATTGGGGGATATGAGAACCACATCTGAAATTTTGCTTGTTGCCATCCTTTTCCAGTCCAGCTTGAAAACTGAACATTTTTTTCAAGGAGCATTCAGCTAGTGACTGTCTGCAGCTCTGTGCCAGCTGTGGTTTCTTCCTTCATGACTCGAATAAAGGAGTAGAGGAAGCAGCTTTGACAGGCCTGAAATATCCTTGGGTTTGGCTGTTATGGAAAAGAAGAGCTCAGTAGGTTGATCTTTTCTTTCCAGATCTCAAAGGTGTGACAGCTTGATCTTCTCAGTACCAGGGATGCTTCTTAGTCGCCTACTGAATGAATTTGGCTAGAGGTTGGGGAGGGGTGGGGTATGAGTTTGTTAGTTAGTGATTGGTTTGGGGGTTTGGTTTTGTGGGGGTTTTTTTAACCCCTAGGCTCTTACAGCAAATATCTACTGGTCCTAACACTGTGAGCTATTTCAAAGTTATCTTAACTACAGAAAATCAAGTTACTCTATATTACTGAATTTGCATATGAAGTCTCTTGTGCTAAGGAAAAATCTTCAGGCAGCAGGCCTGGAAAGAAGCCTTACCTGCTCCTCCTAGAGCAAGGTGTTGCTGAGACTGTTGCACTGAGTGAAGGTCTCTTATGATGTGTGGCGGACCACGAGGCAAACGCTGATGGGTACTGTGAAATGTGATTCAAACATCACAGCTGCTCCGCACCCTGCCAGCATGGATACCAAGCCTTTGGGAGTTTTAGAAGCACTCAACAGTGTGATCCTGTGCTGAGCTTCAGAACCGGTGTCTCAAGACGGCATCAGCCCAGGCCTGCCTGAGGTCCTGAGGTGAAGGGAGTTTCACTTCTGAAGTCCGGTCACTTCTCTGGTTTTCTGAGGGGGATCATTAGGACTCCTTGTGGATTCTGGAAATAGTCCATGCTATGAAGGGAAGTATATAAGAGGTTTGTGACAAAATCCCGAAAGATTGTGACCGAAGAAGAACTTCAGTGGTAGAGAATCACATCTCCGCACAACTGGGAAACCGCCTGCAGAGTAGTGCTCAGGGCTGTCAAAGTGAAGCCTTCTTCAGCTGGGAGGCTTGGGTCTTCTCAGGTGTGTCTGCTTGCAGATCTCTTAACACTGTCACCTTTGACAGAGCAGTGAGTGTCAATTCCTTACTCTGCATAACAGTATGCGAGCAAATCAAGCAAATCAATAGAATGGAAAAAGAAGCTAGGATAGATGTTTCCTGGAAAAGTTTAGTTTCCCTCAGTTAGGAAGCGTACAAGAGAATTGAGCTGCATCTTTTTCTCACCTCTCTAGCTGTTGCTGATTCGGCTTTGAATGTGTTGATCCTCAGCAGTTCTTCAAGTGGAACAGAAGTAAATATGGCTTATGTTTTTTTCTGTTGTTGCCCTGCCGCACGCTTGCCCCGCAGCACAGGCTTCACTGCACAATGTTATCTGACTTCTGAGTATGATTATGGCAACGTTAGTTTGGGAGCTTATGGAGAAAGTTAGGGATGAGCTTTGATGGTAAGGATTTATGATAGACATCGATCTTATCATACCTGCAGACGTCCCAAGAATTTTTTTTATATTGCGGGAAGATGATGAGGTAAGGGTTATAAAGCAGAATTGACTTGGCCAATTCACAATTTTAACTACAAGTAAGTTTGCTGAAGCCTTTCAGTGTCGTATCCAGTCCTAACACGAGTCAGTTCTCTTCCCAAAGGACCTCTTTTGAATGTCGGTAGAAATATATCAGAATTTCATCAAGGCCTCAAGATGAGAGATGTTCATCTGAGTTTGCCTAATTGTTCCAAATTAAAAGAAGAAAAAAAGAGCTGAACTGGGGAAAGGTGAAGGTCCCTTAGTTTTATCAGATCTATTTCTTAATCAAAGTGTGGAAGTAGAAGGCACAGAAAAGCATTGATTGATGAATTCTGAGTAGTGGATATACAATACTGTATGACAACAGAAAGGATTTTGATAATTTACTTCACAAGTGATTTCACAGGCTCTTCTATCCTGAACCTAATCAATTGAGGTGTGGAGGAGTTCGAAGTGCGTTGTTCTATCTTGACTTTTTCTAAAGATCTCAAATTCTACCGGCAGATCTTGAGTGAAGGTGCGGATTAGTGAAAAAGTGGAGTCTCTCCCCACCCAGAAGACGGAACTAATTTGCTTCCAGAGCATGATTCATGTTTTAAAAATGGTAGTACTTCTTACCAAAGTCTTTACTTGTAATCTCTGATAGGTTTTTTTCTGCCTTCTTCTTTGGGTTTCTAGGATTTTCATTAAGAGACCCTCAGCTATGCCTAAGTATCCATCCAGGCCACCCCCTCTTAAACTAGGAGATGTGGGGTGCTGTCATAGTCCAAGTCATTTGCTTTTTAGAATCATAGAATCATTTAGGTTGGAAAAGACCTAGATCATTGAGTCTAGCCGAGTTTCAGCCACTGCCTGAAACTGCAATCACTATAGCACATTTCAGAAGTGCAGTATCAAACCTGCTCAAAAAGGCAGCAGACCTGAACCTCCACTGGGTGGTTGGTAGAAGTTGTCTGCTTACATGTAATTCTACAAACTTTTCAGCTTAATCAGAGGTTCATATGAAAAACATTTCATGCAGAGGCGTTGTGTTGTTTTTCAGCACTCTGAAGGTGATGGATATAAAGGGATTACACTCATTCACGTATAGGTTATTTACTTTGTTATTTGTTTGTTTTTAATTTTACTTCAGTATAGGTTACTTGCTTGTGTTGATCATGTTTTTTAAGTCCTTAAGAAAATCAGTGCTGAAAAATTAAATGGTGAGAGGAATGAAGCAATTTTTGGTGTGTAGCTTTCCAAATACATTGAGTCCTAGTAAAGTGAAGAGCATGTCACATCAACTATAATCGTTTTGGTTTTGGCAAGACTGTCTGAAAGCTGGAAGGCTCACCGTGATGTTCTTCTATACTGGAGATGAGCTACAGCTCGCAAATCTGAAGGTTGTCGTGGTACAGAAACAATGCCCACCTGTCCTCCACGAGTTGCAATCTTTACAAATTTGGCTGAATATAAGTCGTAAAATAACTGACTTTTCTAAGGCTGGACAGCACTTGGGTGACAGAACTGCAGCTAAGCCTGGTTCCTGGCTGCCCTTATAGTGCCCAAGTCCACTGAGGCACCCTGCTTTCCTGCAAATTATTTATATATGTAATACTGCTTTCCCCTGTGAACTAGCATATCAGATAGATAGTAAAAGAAACCCAAGTACTACAGGAATGGCCAAGGCTCTGTTAAGTCTGTCCACTGTGTGGAAATGCAGACAGATGTGACGATGCAATTCCAAGAAGACTGTTTTTGGAATTGCATCATAACAATATCACCATCTTGTGACCTGGGCAGGCTGAGGCATATTTGGCCCCCTGGAAAAATAACATGCGTAAGCAGACGAAAAATCCTAAAATACAGGTGTCCTTTGGGTGCTTACATACTAGTTTGTTCTGGAAAATTGTGGGGTTTAGGTAGATATATGGAAGGTAGAAAGCTGTGATTTAAAATGGGGTTCCTCTCCCCTAATGCTAAGCATTAAGGAGAGCGACAGAGAAGGAGACACACAAAAGGAAAAAGGGGAAACAAGTTCAGGGAGAAGGGTGGGAAAAACAATTGGCCCAGTGTAGCAGCAGGTTATTGAGGTAGGAGGAGAAAAGGTGATTGGAGAACAGCGACCAAGGGAAGTACAAATATTGTTTGCTCAAGTTGTCATAATTTTGACTTTTGAGGTCAAAAGTTCCCTTGCAGGGTTGCTCTTCTCATACAGAGTAGAAAAATTTCAGCTCTTTTGCAGGAGAACATGCATATGTGTGAATTTTACTCGAATTCGGATGATCTTCGATGCTACAAACAGAAAAGCATGTATGTTTTTTGGTTTTCATATATTTCTACACATATGCTATAGTTCTCTACATTACTTTTCTATTCTGTAAAAAAAGTAGATTAGGTGGATAAGCTATCTTTTTCAGAATTATAAAATAAAATCTATTCTGCTTCTGTAATCTGTTAAGCAAAAATGTAGTTCACAAAGTTATATGCCTTTATTTTCACCGCTTTAAGGGACTCTAGCTTGGTTGTATTTTGTACCTACAAAATAACATTTGTTTGGTTTGTTTGGTTTTACTGAATGTGTGCAGTATTGGAACTATCACTTGAAAACACGTTTTTCCTTCTAAAATGTTTTACTGTCTTAGTTCAGGGAAAAAATACAAACCTATTTTTTAAAGAAATAGATTTGATTTCAATGTCTGTAAATTTTTAAAAATATACAGTTGAGTTAGCCATGTAGAGTAACATGGGCTTCAGTGGTGTCACTAGTCTGAGGGGAGAAAATGATATCACAAGAATGGAAACAAATGTGTTCTCTCACTTTGGTCATGAAGCTTTTAATTCCACACTTGGGGAAACAGCAGGATTTACTGGGGTCAGTTGTACTCCACTGGGATATGTATTATTAAAGTGTGTATATATGTGCGTATAAGTGTTGGAGGGAAGAGTAGAAGGTCAGAACATACTTTGCAGTTTTATTGCATTGCATTAGATTTCCCTTTTAAAACTTATTTGTTCTCAAAATCAGACATAAAACACCCCACCACCACCACCCCCAGCACATGTATTTACTTTATAAATATTTAAATAGTCGCATTTACCCTTCAAGTACAGTATGTATGCGTATTATGAGCGGGAATAGGAAAATAACCATGCTGTTTTTTTTCCGTTTGGACGTTACTTTTACTGGTTTTATCCTGTTAGAGCTTATGTACTTTAATTTCATAATTGTTTTAGGAACTTATTTTCAGGACATTTCTCACGAAGTTGTNTATTTACTTTATAAATATTTAAATAGTCGCATTTACCCTTCAAGTACAGTATGTATGGGTATTATGAGCGGGAATAGGAAAATAACCGTGCTGGTTTTTTTCCGTTTGAAAGTTACTTTTACTGGTTTTATCCTGTTAGAGCTTATGTACTTTAATTTCATAATTATTTTAGGAACTTATTTTCAGGACATTTCTCACGAAGTTGTCCTACAGTGCCTGCATGTTTATTTGTGTGAGACACGTGGCCCAGATCTCCTTTCATAGTTTTCTGTCTTGTATACCTTCCACTGGTTGGCAATTGGGCCTNCGTATTATGAGCGGGAATAGGAAAATAACCATGCTGTTTTTTTTCCGTTTGGACGTTACTTTTACTGGTTTTATCCTGTTAGAGCTTATGTACTTTAATTTCATAATTGTTTTAGGAACTTATTTTCAGGACATTTCTCACGAAGTTGTCCTACAGTGCCTGCATGTTTATTTGTGTGAGACACGTGGCCCAGATCTCCTTTCATAGTTTTCTGTCTTGTATACCTTCCACTGGTTGGCAATTGGGCCTGACTCTNTTTTACTGGTTTTATCCTGTTAGAGCTTATGTACTTTAATTTCATAATTATTTTAGGAACTTATTTTCAGGACATTTCTCACGAAGTTGTCCTACAGTGCCTGCATGTTTATTTGTGTGAGACACGTGGCCCAGATCTCCTTTCATAGTTTTCTGTCTTGTATACCTTCCACTGGTTGGCAATTGGGCCTGACTCTNTAGGAACTTATTTTCAGGACATTTCTCACGAAGTTGTCCTACAGTGCCTGCATGTTTATTTGTGTGAGACACGTGGCCCAGATCTCCTTTCATAGTTTTCTGTCTTGTATACCTTCCACTGGATGGCAATTGGGCCTGACTCTTCTTTTTGTGGTGCAGCTGTGTTAGGTTGTGCTGCCAGGGCAATGTGGTTTCAGACTTGGCATAGCCAATCGCAAAAGGATTATTTTGTTATGGCTGGAGTAAAAGGGGTACCCCTGGGACATAATTCTCAGGTTTGGGCTGGAGGAGAGGACAAGCATTGGTGCAAAGGTTCTTCTTGGGTGCACCGGGGACAGGCTTGCCATCAGCTTACAGTGGAATCAGCAAAGCACAGAAATTACTTGAAAACAACTTTTATGCAGTCAAATTCTCCTCCTGTCTTGTGCTTTATTCTTGGAGGTGATAGCAAAATTGTGGGCTTGTGTGTGCTATTTTCAAATTCAGAGTCTGGGAAAGTAATTCGATATTTAGAATCACTTCTATGAATGTAAAGCTATTTACTCTCAGGTTACAAAAATATTGTGGAACTACTCTCAAACTTCACGCTCATACCTTTGATAGTACATTAGAAGTTAAGTAATAGTAATGTAACATGAAATATCCACTGCGGTTTTAGTTAGGTTTTCTTTTTTAATTTAGAATAATATAGAAGGAATGTAATCGTTTTAATGTACATATTACTTAAGGCTGGCCAAAGTTGAAAGAAAATGTAATACATATTAGATCTATAAATGGCAGAAGAATCTCTCTGCTCTGTCCATATCCTGTGTTCTTCATTCTGCCTGCAGGATGTGAGCCCCAAAAGGAAAATATAATGAAATATTTTTTTTAAATTTTAAAGGTTTTTTTCCTTCTTCCTGAACAATTTACACTGATTGGATTGTAGCCTGAAATTTCCATTTTAGCTGCTGTTGCTTTGAGTAAAACAATTACTTTTTATTAAAAATGTCAATTTGAATGATTATTTAAATCTGGCTTAAATTAAAAAAAAAAGAAAAGAAAACTCTTTGCTGGTTACTGTTGTTTTACATGGTATTCTGTGCTACGGAAACTGGACATAATTTTTTGGAATTGATTTTATTGTAATTGGTATTAATGAAAATTACATGTGTATGTAAAGAGAGGGTACAATTCCTTAAGGGCCTTAAATTGTCCTGATGCACATGTGCAATTTCCATTACTCGTAATGGGAGTTGCATTTTTCTCAGTGGTGAGAATGAATTCTTTGGGCCCAGATTGTGGATAACCTTTGTGGAAATAGTAGCATGACACTTTTTCGGCATGAATGTAGCAGGGGAGCATTTGCAGTGCTTAAAACGGGGATCAGAGTCATGAGCCAAGGTGTGGGCAGGGCAGCACCCCGATTCCTTCCTTCGCTTGGCTCGGCATATGTAGTTTGCAGAGCCCGCTGCTTTCCTTTAAGTGCACCAACTCCCGTTCCTGACCTCTTGTAAGAATTTTAGCAACTCTGCTCTGAAGAAACACCCTAGCTAGACTCCTCTTCTTTTAGAAGCCACTGGCAAACCCTCAATGTCTATGAAACTGCAATTCTAAAATGAGTTATTTTCATTTTTAAAACATTTTCTTAATATTTTAACCGTATTGGCAGTTACAATGAATTTTAACAGCAAATATATAGAAACAATTAACCTGGTGTATGAACCTTGGGGTAAAATTAATTCAACTCTATACCCTTCCCATATGCCTGTCATCAAATTCATGTTATGTAAGTCCTCGTAGATATCAGTAGATCTTAAATTTTATGAATTCAGTATCACTATATCATGATGTTAATCCAGTCAGAGTAAGTAGTTTAGTGTTTTTATTTTAGTCTTCATTGCAGAGATATAGAACTTGCCTATGATTCTATGAATTAGGAGAACAGGGTGTTTGGTCTTAGCCAGGAAACGAAATACGTGTTTGCAGTCAACCTTAAGGTGCAACTTTTTTGACCAGGAATGGCAGAGTGGGAAACTCTAAATGGTTGAAGAAAATAATGAAATCCATTATTATGACATTTCCTGGCAAGTTTGGTTTGCAAAAACAACGTTTTGATTTGATCTTTAGGTACTCTTCTGTTGTTTACAAGGAAAAAAGAAATTATAGAGTTATATGAAATCCGATAAACATGATAATAAAAAGTGAAGATTTTTGAAAACTTCTTTCTTTGACCATAATTTTTTTGGTTTTGGGTGCATATATTCTACACTGACAGAAGTAAGCATAATTTAATCATGAAGGCTGCATTTCTAACTCCTTCTGCTAATTTCACTGTTTATGGAAATATATTCCTTGTTGCAGTAATATACGTGCTGAAGTATCAGTATATAGGGACAATGGAATGAGTTGAGGGATTTGCTGATTTACTCGGAAATACTTTTTTTCATAGTGTTTATGTAATAGAAGTTAGTACAGCATTAGAATTTCAGTCAGTCCTACCATTGGCAGTGATTTATAACCAGAGTTTTAAATGAAATTGGGAATTAGGGGAAAAACATTATTTTCTAGTCAAGTCAAGCAGCTGTGTTGTGGACAAGGGGTATTTCTTCTTGACTTATACCTGATCTGTTTGCATCAGGAACTCCAGCCTGAAGGAGCTTATAATTTTAGCAGTAATTGCCATTTAAATTCCTTTCCTACCTGTTAAAATGATGAGAGGAAAATGTAAGAAAAACAGATGTTCTGACCGTGTAGAGCCCAACAAATCCTCAGATCCCGTGCAAGGTACCAAAAGTTCTTCCCTAACTGGACTGAAGAGTGAGAGCTTTTCCTGCATTTTCTTGCTCTGTGGTGTTGCATTAAAATATTTACCTGCCGCACCAGTAAGTGGTGAGGGCATTCCTTTGCTGGTGCATAATGAACACCAGTGCTTTCAACTGTTATTTCCTTCCACTCCACTGAGAGCTGAGGAGCTTTGCCAGAAGCCAGCTGTATTAGTTGTCTTCCTTACTGGTAGTACTGTTTCCACTGCGGCGATGGAACTGCTCGCGTGGGTGCCGAGTAGAAGAACTGCTACGTTGCACTGGCATTGATGCCCCATCCTGCCCCACTGCATCTGCTCCCTGTACACGCCGGGAGCGAGGCATGAGAGAAGCACGGCTGAATTCCCACCTCCCTCCCAGGGGACTGGATACAAATTGTAATTTCTGTAGCCGTATTTAAGAAGAGAGAGAGAATGGATTAGCAGTTATGTGGTCTAAACTGTGTACAGAGATTCAGCGCAAATATCAGAGAAAGAATGATTCAAAGATATGGAAGTACAGTAATGTGACAAATATACAGAGTGAGCTTGACAAAAGCACATCTTTCCCATCTAACTTGATACCTGTCTTTGGTAAGCTTGTTTGATACCTCTTTCTCTTGACAAAGGAAATTTGTATGGTTGGATTTCAAATAAACATCAAATAGGGTGCCACTTGAGAATTGGTTCAGTTACAGAGATTAGTGCAAGAACTCTGAGGTGATAACGCATTAGTTAAAGGGATAATAACAAAAGGTTATCTTGAAAAAGAAGAGGTGAGCCAAAAGGTAGAGGTGAAATTCTACAAGGAGTGATCTTGGTACCAATTTTATTTATTGTTTCCAGTAAATTGCAGGAAGAGTCCTGTGGAGTTTGGTAACATGAGCTGTAGGAGTATTGTAAAATTCAAAACAGATTATCAAATGGGAAAAGCTGGATGGCTTTTACAATAGGAATAACAGTGATGGGGTAAGAACTGATAAGAACCGCAAGATCATGCAAATAGTGTTTAATACTATTTTCACTATGAAGTCAAAGGCTTATACATTGGAAATAAGTGTAAAATGATACGATTATTTAATCTGATCACCAGACTAAAAGCCTCATATGATCTCCAAGTATGAGAAAATGAGTAAAGGCAGTTTTAGGACGAACCAACCAAAGCACTTGCAGCAAAGGGATGTGGATGTATTAATACCACTGAAGTTTGCCTGAGTTGAGACATCTGTCCATGTAGAATAGTGTCTGCAGTTCTGGGTGAAGCAAAAGATGTGAACAGAGATCTTATCCTAAAAGAACAGGTTACAATAATCTGACTGAAAATTAATAAAATCTGGTTTGGGTTTTTTGTTTTGTTTTGTTTTGTTTTTTAACTCTTGGCAGATGGATAAGTGGGGAAAAAAGTGGCCATGAAGAAAGAAACTGAAAATGGAAGAAAAATTTCTGGATCTTTAGAGGAGGGAGGTTTTGGAACAGCCTACCTGTAGAAGCATCAGTTGGGTGCAATTTAAACATAAATTTCAGAAGTGGATTGTGGAATGCATGGGACTGGCCTTGACACGAGAAAATCCTTGACAGTTTGCTACAGACATTGCAGTATGCCCCATAGTGATTGCAATGAAAATGGAGTGCCTACTAAGTGCAATTTCAAGCATGTCCATGCAGGTGACCCAAAGCTTCAGTCTGTTTTTTTCTGCAGCAATTTCCTTAAAATATGGTTCTGCCATTTGGGACTTGAGGAGAAAAAGGGTTGGTGTCTTAGAAAACAAGTAAGTATAAAAACATTCATTGAAAGCAGTTCAGGAAAATAAGTTATGTGCCATTGAGCCAGTGGAATTATCCTGTTCAAGTCATGGAAAAGACAGTAAATGAGGATCGACAGCTAGAGGCAATACTTAATATGATACCAATATTCAGAATGGAAAAAGAGATGCTTACAGGTGAGCTTAACTTAGTAAATTTATGCAAGCTTTTTATGAGACAAATTTATAGGCACTGTGTATAATGGAAATGAAAACCAGTGAACAGAGTATGAATGTGATGATACTAAATTTCCGGGTTTTGCAGTCGTGAATCGGTAAAGAAACAATGTGAAGTGACCCAGAGGTAAGAAAAAATATGGGCAGAGTGGAAAATGAAGTTTTCTTAAGAAAATTTGAGTGGATTGCCGTATGGAAAAGTAGTCTGAAATACAGATATCAGAAATACCTACTGTTTGGAAGAATCTTTAAATGGAGTAATGTCAGAATGTTTGATTGCTAACCTTTGCAGTGCCGTGTCGTTGACAAAGTAAAGTCGAATTATAATTAAGCTTTAGATGCATCCAGACATGCACTAAACACGCTTTTCTCTGAAAGCAGTGTTGAAATATCTCTTCCTACTTCTGTTCGTTTCTGGGTAACAGAAGTTGTGCTCAGCGAGGAAAAGACAGTTACTACTGCAATGTGTCTGATAAACGGAAGGGAAATATGTATTTAGATATGGACAGTTGGAACAAAGACAGCCTGTCAGGTACTGACAGACACTGACAGCTTATAAGCATTTGAAAATAGGGTGCTTGAATGAGGTTGGGAATATATGGATTTCCAATAAAATAGAGGAGGGTTAGGGAAAACTTCAACTGAATGTGAGAGTTCAGTATTAGTTTTTCTTAACAGCTAATTTAACGAAGGTGTTGGGACAGCAGGGAGAATGCTATAGTGAAGCCTGCAAAATACTTTCACTTGTGCCCTTCTTTTTTCGTTCATTCATAACATTTGTGTACTGAAATATCCCAGGCTTGGTCTCTGCTAGCAGTTTGACTGAAATCAATTCAACCATTTATGAGTTATAGGAGCAGAAAATTAGTGTTCATATTGCAGAGTGAGTCATATGTTGTCTTCAATCAAAATTTGGGTTTTTTTTTTTTCCTTTCAAAAGCAACTAAGACTTTGACTCATTATATATTAACACTGCCCATCGAGGACCAAAATTGAAAGATGGAAACTCTGTTAAATGATGCATAGACTGCTCAAAAAATCACTTCAGAACATGTTTGGTTAACCCCTGCTGGGAAGTCTACCACTATTTAAGAACAGCTTGCCCAATCAGGCCTCTGAACCATGATGATATGTGAATTTTTTACACCAACGCTTTCTGACCAGAGCTGGCACTAGAACAATATTGCAACATCTGCTTATTGCAGTGGTCCAAAACGTCATCTATGATTTCATCATCAGCAACAGAAAAGGATGACCACGCTTAAAAAGAGTAAAAAGGTCCTGTGGCAAAGATGATCAACTTTATTATTATTACATTGTAAAATACATAAATTTTCTGATAACGCCTTTATTTTTTATTTTGTGTTTTCATTCTATGTCATTGTATCTTTTGTTAAAAGGGTAATGAAATCCTCCTGTAGGGAAGAGTGCTGCTTGCATTAACAATTTACTTGGTAAAACTGTTTCACCAGAAAAAATATGAAAATCCTGATGTTGCCATTAGAACAGTTCTCAAAACCTGTACTTACCTTCTGTCTTTTCTTTGCATACTGCACCTCCACCCCATAACAGGAGTGTTTTGTAGTTACTTTGTAATAAGGATATCTGTATTTTGCTTTTATGACATGGGAGGAATATACAGATATACGAGGAAAGACGAAGACCAGGCTAGAGCTGACCCTAGCAACTTAATTCAACGGCATTGTTACGGCATTGGGTACTTGCGTATGGGTTGTTGAGCTTCCTCTTGGGAAAAGACAATGTTCAAAAGCAAGCACAGGCCTCAGGAATTATCCTTGCAGGCTGGGTATGACCTGCAAGCAGTTTGGACTGTCTGGGTCATCAGTCCCCACTGAGGTGTAAGTTTGTTGCAGTCAGAAGAAATGTATTTGTTTGGCTGTTCTGTATCATCGTTTCCACATTATTTCTCAGACCTGCAAATGCCATTACATATGGCATCCATAATGCCCTACTGATGGCATTACTGTCTCTCATTTTGGGAACCTGTCCCCACCTAGCTTGTGTTTAGTTCTTGGAGAAATTTTTGGGGAGCTGATTTGTCAAGGAGATAAACAGGATACTGGTCTGTGGGTGTTAGGTCTGGGTATGTGGAATAGCTATTGATAGGAGAAATGATTGCCGTGGTCAGAGCCCCGGTGGCTGGCCAGAGCCTGGCTGATCTCCCAGGTCTGAAGGAACATAGAAAACCGGAGAGGAGCAAATCGCACATGCCCAAGGGCACAGGTGTGAGCACACAGCAACGTTTCTCTCGAGATATTTGCAACGTTCCCTTCCCGGATGTAGGAAGAACCTTCCAAAGGGTCATTACAAAGCTTTTCTGTGGAAGCATTTTGCACTGCAGCATTTATTAAACTTGCATGTCAATTTTTAAGTTATTTTGACAAAAGCTTTATCACGGTGTAAAAATAAGCCTGTACGTAACGGTCCAAAACTTGTTCCCAGTTCCATGAGTTGTTATTTATTCCCTTGACTTCAATCAGCAAATGAAAGCAGAATGTACTCCTTGATCTTGAAAAAGAAGTAGTGTTAATAGCAAGAATTATTTTGTTCAGTAAGGATGATACAGCCAGATTTTAAATTTTATCAGCTGTTCTCTAGAACATGTTCTATACAACATTAGTTCAAAACAAATTGTATCACTGCCAGCACTTTGAGAGACCAACAGGAAGCAGCTCCTGCAACAAGGCTTTTGTGTATTCATCAGCTGCTGTATATTACGTACTCCAAATTGCATGAAAAAATGTGAATCTCTGATAACACACATTTTGAAGAGGGATTTACATTTAATAAATGTTTACAAGTATTTTCATAAACTCAGCTTATGACAGTGTTGGCTTCATGTGATGGATTACTCAAATGTTGCCTTTCCTCAAGTATAGATTGTGCAGTTGTCTCTGGGAGTTATTTATATTTCCTGGTATTTATGATCTGCAAGGAAGCTTAGTTATTAACATTAGTTATAGCTATTTCTGTAGATATTTATCTGAACCACAAGTTTTTGACACATTTCTTTTTCTTTAACAAGCAAAGCATATCTACAGCTATAAAAATGTTCTCTGATACAGAAAAATATATGTATGATACAGCTATTACCTAGAAATACTCTAGTGAAGATGTAGGTTTGATTTCCAGTAGAGAAAAGTGAAGGTACGCAAACAAAATGCCACTGTAGTAACACTAAGAAAAAAATAATTTCTTTTTTTTCCTCTGAATAGACAATTTTTTATTACAGATAGTCTTCACCCTTCTTCATACCTCACTGTCTTCTTTGGGGTGGCAGGGTATTGGCAAGCGTATTGTTGAAAATAATTTAGTCTAATGTTTTAAATCTGTTATTGAGTTTACCCGTTGTGAATTAAGTCACTTAGGTGCACGATAGGTATATGCATGATATGATAGGGCAGATTTTAAAAATATAATAATGATAGTGTGAGATTCTAACTAAAAGTCAAGTCTCACCTGAATGTGACACAAGGGCAGTATGCAGTGATCGGGGTGTGGTGTACAGCAATTGGACCTAGTGACCAAGATTAATGTAACTCACATGGGTTTTAATTAGTGCAGCTGCAGTCATCAATTATCTAGAGAACACAAATATTGTTATATTTTGGGAAATTCTTGATTTATTTTATTCCATTGGCCAGTAGATTTAGATGAATGAGTTCTCATCATACGCATTCTGAGAAAAACTGCCTGAGGCCATGGTTTATTATTTAGGACACAATCAGTAAGAGTGAGTGCTACTGAAGAAAACATTGTAAACTGGTCTCAGTATTAATTTGGGAAATTTGCTGAAATGTGTGGCCTTGTATGGGTCGTCAAAAACATTAGAGCATCTCAAACAAAATACAGAACAATCTGTCAGGCGGGGAATGTGCAAGTATTATTGTCCGGCAGCTGATCCATAACAGAATGTCAGTGCATGTACACTTAAAGCAAGTATCAACAACATATAATTTGACACATAACGTGGTCTTCTTTTATTATCCTTTAAGTGCATGTCTTAGAACACTGAAGACTGGACAAGTAGGTAGAGGGAGAAGAGGTGAAACATGACAACCTTCGCAAGTCTGAAAAAAATCACAGTCCAGAGCTTTTCAGAAGTATATGCATTTTCAAGGCAACTATTTAAAATAGATGCAGGCAAAGAGAACAGGAGGAAGAAGGAAACTTGATTAAAAATTCCTTACTATAGTTTCATTTGAAAATGTCGTTTCTCTTAATGTGATCTGAAACCTGTGTACAAACATTTAACAATGAATTAGTATGAGTACTAACTATAAGAACAACATCTGCATCTGACATTTAAATTAAGAAAAGGACACAACTATAGACATATGAATTTTTCAAAAAGTTAAATGATAGTTTGCCTGCATCGTGCTTTTTTGTGAACGCTTTACGATAACTTGCGTTTGTCTGTTCTAATCTATGAAGAACAAGTTAGATGATACACAATTCTGCTTGAATCCCTGCTCTTATTTTTCACCCAACCAAATTGCTAAACAAGGTGGTATTTAAATATGAACAAGAATAAAAAGAACATTAAAAATCATTTACTCGAAACAGGAGAATGGTTCAAATGGCTGCACTTCAATGACCTTATTCAAAGCCCCCTTTTTTTTTTTGTTTTTGTCCTTTCCTCCCTCTTCCTATTTCCTCCTATTGAAATGATTAGTTAAATTCCAGGTCAATGTAATTCTAGAGAAGATTATTACTTTTGTTGGGGCACAGCTCTTTTGTCCCTAGAAAGGAGACGTGTTTACATAGTGCCAGCGTACTGGAGTGCAGACTGTCTTGTTACCCAGCCTGCACAGTAGGGCACATGTATCTGATGTCCTTATTTCTCACTGGTAGCTGTCACACTGACAATTGGAAAATGCTGTAATTTCCTTAGTTTGCATTATTTTTGTATCCCCTATTGTTTTTGCACATGACCTTTACCTCTCCGTTCTCCAATTAGCAGAGTGAAAGCCATTGTTCATTGAGCGGAGGTATTCGTGCCCAAGGGAGCAAAATTTATTTTCTATATATGCTGTTGTGGGTGGTGAGGATTCTTTATTACTAAAGAAATAAACCTTCATCTTAACCTTTGTTTGATTAAACTAACCTCAGACATCAGTGAGTTTGGGCAGGAACTTGCATCACCTTGTGAATAATTGTCGTACTAGCTTTAACTAGCAATCAGTGAACATTTATATAAATGGTTATGAACTGTGTGGGCCCGTTATAAAACACACGATGGTTAACTGATTTAACTAAAGATTTATCCTAGATTTTTCAGTTTTCTTTGAATCTGCATTTCTTAGCTAATACAGAGTCTGGGCAATCATTATAATTGCATCAATTGTATTAGCTAAAGCAGTTAAGAAATTATACAAAACGCAGTAATATCAGATAATAGTTCAGACAGTACCAGAAATGTAAATCAACACATGGCGTTGCAGTAATCAAGGAATAATGAAACTGGCTAACTTGATGTTATAATCTGTTAGAAAGGCAGATCTTTTATTTTTGTGGTCAAAGTAGATGATTTCACTGTTGATGCAAAGTATCGTTCCTTACACTGCTCTTTGTTTCCTTCTGATCAGGGATGTATACCAGCAGTATCACGGGACTGATCATATAAGCTTAACCAAATGCTTGTACAATGAATGAGTTTAAAAACTATTACTGAGTTGCTTAATTTTCAAATAATGGTAATTCCGCAGTTCAAAATCACTTTGCTAAAATGTAACTTACTACTAGAGCATTGCCTCTTGTAGATACCGAACTCTTAACACATACAAATTCAAAACCTAACATGAAAGTCATAATTTTGGAGATATCTAATTTGTCTAGAGTTTGGCCAGCCGTCTTTATGCCATTGTAAACAGAGCTTCTAGTAGTTATAATGTTATTACCAATTGAAAGCTTTGCTTTGTTTTTATTCAAGATTGTATGAATCCTTTTCATGATCATGAATGGGATTTTTCATACTGAAGTTTTGAAAACATTGAGTGCATTTTGTAGCTTTGCAGTTGATAAAGTAATAATTTGTTAATAATAAAGCCCAGTCTTTATTTGTTAACAAGAGGTTCCCATCTCCTGGTACTAGTTTAGTAAACTAGGAGTACTGGTTTAAGTAGTATAATGAATTCCTTTTGCATTAGTATCTCAATTAATTAACTGATCTGACTTGCAGATACCTGTGGCTAAACTTCCTAGTAGGACTTTCAAGCAGGTGAGAATTTCAGGTGGTTTTAGCTCAGGTTTGCGGTCCCTGGAAAATATTTAATTCTCCTTACCAACTTGTCCCTTGAGTCAGGAATATGTGTCCAGGGAGCATTTTCCTGCACACGTGTGAGAGCTGGCATGAGGGTTAGGTTCTCCAGCTCAGTTTCACGGTTACAATAACCAATTTCATGAAATGAAGAGTTTGCTCGCATGATTCACTCATAGTGTTATGACAGCTGTATTCCTAATCTCTTTTTGGATTTTGTATCAGTCTCCCTAGATAGATTTTAAAAGACAGCATTAATAGGGTGATTGTCAGTGACAAGACTGAAGTTATTATCAGGCAGGGGCTGCTCACGCTAGCCAGATGACAGCAGTACTGCTCAGTCTTTCTCTCCTGGATATCTTTGTTTCAGGAACAACATGTTGAACAAAAGCTAGTAGTTGTAGCAGTTGTTCTACTGTGATCGTATTTGCAAAATTTGGATGGAGTGCATAGAGTATGTCCATGACTCTAGGAATGTTCTCTTGTGGACAAGAGGAATGTCCTCTTGTCTACCTTTTGGCTTAGACTGATATTTGGTTAGGCCATACCGAGCCACTTCTGGGTACATTTGCTGTAGATCCACTGGAGATACTGACTTTCTGGTTTCAAGTGGCTACTTTCTGTGTTGGTCTTCTCTGCTGTCCTTTGACCGGGTTTGTGAAATTCCATGCTCGCTTCAACCGTCCTCACTCCTGGCTTTTTACAGAAATGGCCTTAACTTCAGATAGGCTTGAACACAATCCTTTTTCAGTTGTTCCCCCAAAATATGATGTGTGAATTTTTTTTTTTTGGTCAGATATCTTTAACAACTGTTAGTGATCATACAAAACAACAGCAACATGTCCGTACTAATACTTTTTTTCAAACTGGAGTCATAAAATTGTGGGGATTGCTACGTATATGAAAGCACTTTGTACACCTGTTAGTCATTCAACTGCAAAAGCTTCACATGCTTGTGAACTTACAGTCTTCCAATATTTTAACTGGTATTTGACTTTTGTTCTGTTTGTTCTTCTCACAGCCTTCTCAATATAGTGCCTTATCTAATAAAGTCCTCTTTTGTATTCAACATGCTTATTTTTGATGATGCTCTATGGTACTGCACTATATGCTTTTTTTTTCCCTAAGTCAGGTTAGTTTGTAAGTTAAATTGTATCTTTCTGGTTATAGTTAGAATAAATAATATCCAGCAAGGTATTCAAACTTTGTGGTAAGCTTCGCTACAAATGGGTCCACTTAAGGATTTTCTTATAGAATGTTTACAATAGAATATCTTTTTGTCTGGTGTAGCTTCTTAAATCTTAGTTAACATTTTTTGAGGTTGCTATGTATAGCAATCATAGTATACCTTATGCTGCTATTTCAAATATTACAGCTTGATGTAATGTAAGTTCATTATGAATTCATACATCTAAAATGCACAGAAGATAAGAAGAAGTTACAGTGCAACTTCATGTGTTGATTCGAGTTAGCTAGCTATTTTAATTACTTAATCAGTGTCTGTGATTTGGAAAATAAGTTTTTTCTGAAGTTGTAAGTCTAAATTGTGGCCAGTATTTCGCCGATACGAAGATAGGTGTTTTTTTCTGTCTTCTTTTTTTTGGGTAGTCACAGATCATTCTTACCATTCTGAACACCTGTCAATATTATACTTGCACACACAGAACCTATACCTGAGGAGGAAATAAAACCAAACAAATAGAATACAAAACCTGAACCTAGAATTCAGCATCAATACTATGTGTGTAGCGTGACAGGATCTTGCAAGCCTTCTCTACCAGAATAACCTCTTGTCTCTGATGGCTTAGTTCCTGCCTGCAAGAGCCTCCTGCTTCTAGTTTCGTTTTGGTTACCTAAGGGTTCATTTTTTGTGTGTTACGGGTTTTGGGAAAATAGAAAATTTGTGAACAGAAAAAACAAAATACGTCCTCTCCTTGGAACAGCTTAAGAAGCTTATTTTTGCCATTTTGGGAGAGAGGAGCAAGTTTTCTGGGTAATTTGCTACTTTCCTTTTTGTAACCTGCCTATCTATATACAGAGAAACGCTTGAGGAAAAAGCGAATACAGAAGAGTATTTGCATGTGGGAATACGTTCTACGGAGTTGTTCAGCTCTGCAAAATCCAGTACGTCTTCTTCAGTGTCTTACTGCCCTTTTACTCTAAGGTTGTATTTTGTGTTTGTGGAACATAATTGTTGTGGTTATGAGAAGTTGAAAAGGGGTAATGTGTTGATGGTTTTTGAATACCAGGACAAGGAGTTGAACTTCATTAGTAAAACAATGGAAACCACTGTACAGTTGCTGTGCCTTATGATGCAGCTGGCACCTGGGCTTATGAGTTGTGTACAGCTGAAATCTTATTCTGGTTTTGGCATTTTTATTTTCTTATCCGAGCTGTGATTCCACAGAAAGAAATCTTTGTTGGAAATTTCTCAAAGTGCTGCAGTAAAACCTTTATTTAAACTGTAGCCGTGTTAGCTTTAGAAGTCAACGTTAGAGATGTTGTAGGTTATGCAGAGACTGATGTGGTCAGTACTTTGCAGGAAGAATTCCTAGAAAAATGAAAACATCTTTTATAAATAACAGTGCTGTTGTAGGTTAGCTTATTCCTTAACTTACCAGACACAATCAGTATGCTGGCTTTGTCTTCAAGCAACTGGGTATCTTGATTTCAGGTCAGATGCTAGGTGCTCTCTGATGCAGCGAAGTGACAGAAATATAAGGGCTGTTTTTTGTAAGCTTTGCTTCTGGAATCCAATAGGGCAAAATATGAAACTGCCATCTCTTTGCAGAAGAATTAAATGGATGGAGGTTGTTAGAGGCACAGCATATCAGGTGCTTTCATCTTTGAAGCAGGCTTTATGGTGAAGCTGATAGTGATGCTGAAACACACAAATTTGTCCTTATGGAGGGTACTTTTCATTATTTTTGTGATTAAAAGCAGTGCTTCATACTTCTTTTTTACTACAAGAATAGCACAGAGAGATTGAAATAGGACTTGAAGATGAACGCAGCCGAGTTCTTACCCTATATCCAGCTGTGGTCCTTGGAAATTTCAGGTCACTGTGGTAGAAGGCAGGTGTAAAGACATTTGTACACATGCAGTTGTAATGTAAGCTATTCTGAAACAGATGCCCTATTTCATGGTAAAGAGCATTCAATCACTTCTCCCACAGCAACTGCTCCTAGCTGGCAAGAAGGACATTTGGTTGGTACACACGGAGGATTCAGAATTGCTCAGTTTCCCAGAGAATGGAGCTTATTTTGTTATAAATTTGATATCCAGAGTCTTTAATGTATAACTCAAA
>VZSC01003609.1:177414-187414 GCA_013398225.1 Steatornis caripensis
ATGTAAGTTTTGGGTCACTGCTGGTAAATTTTTACAGAAGAATTTTTCATTTTCGTAATATTCTTATGGCTACAAGTTTTGTAACATCCCGAGTTCATGAGAAAAACCAACTGATTGGACCTCCGGGAAGTGCCCTGATGATAATCAGCCTCGTGTGCAAGACAGAAAGGCTGATAGTCAGAAATTGCTCTTTAAACTGAGACAGACTGTCAGTCTTTAGGAATGGTGGGGAATGGCCTATTTATGTAATCAGATACTAAAGCTGGGAAGAAGCTGTCAAGCACATTCTTGTTGTGTAAGCAGCAGGCAAACTGTGCTTTATCTGACAGACAGTGTGTAAATCTGTCCATGCAAAAATCCAAATGTTTAGTTTGCTTCTAGTCACTGTAATAATCTGCTTATTTTCTTTTGCTAGAACGATAACATCGTTTAGCAGAATGCACCACAGACAGGAGTCCTAGATAAGGCTCTGTTACTGTCAGTCACTCACTTCTTGATTGGCAAGGAGATAAATAGGAATTTACTAGAGGTTTGCTTCCAGCTAAAAGAGCCGACAACACCCTGGGATAAGTATATGAAGAAGCAAGTGTGTTTAGCACCCTCAGCCTTGCAGCTTGGAAAAATGTCTAGAAATAAGAGTCCTTCAAAATTCAGTGTTAAAATTTGGTGTTTTATTAGCAATGGTGAGCAGTCCTCCTGAAAGAGAAGTGCTCGGATTAATTGGTAAAGGAAGCAGTTGCCCTAGAGTAGAAGAAAAACGTGCGCATATGTTCTGGGTATCTGTATTAGTTTCACTGCCACCATGTTTGAGAATGAGATTTGTTTCTTCCTGACGTTGTAAGAGACTGCTAATGGTTTATCACTGGTGGCACTGTCATTTGCTCATGGTTCATCAGACCAGACTTCTCATGGAAAAATATCCTGATTTTTAGACCAACTGTCGCTGAGCCTACAGTATTTATGCCATGGAAATTATTACCCAAGAGTGGTTTCGGGGTTGTCCTATAGCCAGTAATAGCCAATCCATGATGTGAATTTACCAAATACTTTTTTTTTTGTTGCTGGCGGGGGCATATTTTGGTATGGAGAGACTGAAGAGAAAACTTAGAAAGCAAGCTGCGCTGTAATAGGAAGGATAGTCTAATATTTTTTAATGGCATTTAATCTCCTAAATCTTCTAATTTCATTTAATTTTAAAGGGTAATAAAATGTGATTGAAATACGTCTGAAATGTAGTTTAATAATAGTAATCTGCTGTACTGAAAATGTACTGTTTGTCAATCTGAAGATTTAGGATGAAACCATGCAAAATGGAAATACTTACTTGGATCTTAGATTTCAGAGTTCTTTTAATTTCTGTTGCACGTTTTTTGTTTTTTGTTTTTTTTAAGTAGGTAGTAAAAATAATAATGGAACTTCTTAGAATTCATTGGAAGGTTCCTAAGAAAATTAATGTCCAGATTGTAAGAAGGGAAGATAGAACAGAAACATGACCTATTAGGGGAACATACCTGGCAGAAGAATATGTTTCTGTGCATGAAGTCAATTGTTCATGTTCCTATTGTTTCCAAAATGACAGAGACCATAAATGAGCAGCTGTTAAAAGCATAACGATTTGTGCAACAATGCTCTGGACCTCTTGTGTTTATTTTTAGAAGGAGAGCTGCATTTTGTAATAATAAATTGGCTTAGGAATCACAACCTGGAATGATACTATCTTAATTAAAAATGCATGCATATCTCAGTAATGTTATGCACCTCCTCCATTTAAAAGGAGGAAGAGAACAACAATTAAGCACTTCCCATGCGTTAAGTTTTGTTTAATTTCAAAGAGTTAACCTTCTGAGAAGAAAGCTTCTACTGGCACATTAGTGATAAACATTATATTAGAATAGTGATAAATACTATGTAATACTCCCAAATAGACATTTTTCCTGTTGAATCTTGGGATGCTTTCCACAGAAATCTCAGTATATTTTTAATGAGATTGTACATCGTTTGTGTGTTGTAGTTTAGACATATTGGCTTTAATTATTTTTGAATGTGCGGTTTTTACAGTAGACAGAATATGTATGATTTAAGACTCACCACAGCACTCTGGATATCACTTGGCATTTTAGCAAAATGTGTGATATTAAAAAGACCATGAATTTTAGCTGGATTTTCATTGTTTTCTCAGTCAAATAATATTCCTCATTGCTCTTAATTCTTCTGTTCCACATGTGCAACATTTTGCATGTTATATTGAAACAATTATATCAGTCTTGTCTTATCTCTCACTGTACTGTGGTTCCACTGTTATCACAAATAATATATATTAAGTCAACCAAATTCAGCATTTTCTGCCAACTGAGTGCTGTGGTGTTTTGCCTAAATCACAAGGAAATCAAAAGAAAATTTTACAAAAGCAACTTTCAAAGAGGTCTTCAGAGACTGACCAATGCTTAAACTGGAAATTTTGTGTAAGAGCGAGCTCTAAAATCTTTTAAGGTCAACATCAGTCTTCCCCTTGCTATAACAGAAGCAAAATTATAAGGCAGATATTTCACTTGAGTTTAAACATCTTCCAGTAGTGTTGGCAAACTCTCGTGAGTATTATGCCAGTGGACAAAACCGTGAAAGTGAAAGTGACTGAAACAGCTCATGTAAAATGAAAATGAACAGTTATTTTGATTATACCAGCTGAGATACAATAAACAAACAGATGAAAAGTAGATGAGAATTTGGAAACTCAGATTTTAATAAACTAATAATTTGTTAACAATATAAGCTTGATGTACTTTATCTTAGTCCTTTTGACAAGACTCATTTCATCGTAGCATCGTCGTAGAGCCTGATCTAATGCTTATAGAACTCAGTATAATCTCATTGACTTCAGTACAAGTTGAATTGGACTAATAATGAAAAATCGCATTATAATAATATTAGGTTTAGGAAAAAATAGTGCTTGTAGCTGATTTGAGTCAAACTGAGTTTGCTTGATGTTTTACTGATGTCAGTAAAATCATACTGTAAGTTGGTATTGCTCTGCTGTGACAACTGTGGATTCTTATTCTAAGAATCTATTAAAATCACAAACCAGCAGTCATTCGCTTATAAGACTATACAGATATTTGTCTAAATACAACACCCAAATAGGAAACTTCTTGAAAACCAATTCGTAGTGTGTTATCAACTGCAGAGATGAAATAAAAAAGCATATTACCATTATTTCTTGCTTTAAATTTTTATCAAGTCTGTGATATGTTATTTTCGGTGTATAGTCTTATTTTTCCTTTAGGGGATTTTCTGGTTTTCTTTTTGAATTTTATTATAAATGACAGGTTTATTTTGCTCAATATGACTTCCTATGAAAGTAACTTAAAAACAGCAAAGATTTTTTAAAAACCCACTAATTGAATAAAAACTTACTTGTAAAAAAATATTCTAAGTTTTAATCTTTTTTTCCTGTAAAATACTTATTTGACTGAGTACTTTGATTTAAAAAAAAAAAAAAAAAAAAAAAATCCCACACAAAACATACAGGGATTCTGCATCCCTCTGTATTTAAGATATTTCTGTTCTAGCTCTAAGGACATTTTCTCTCATTTCTCCTCAGTTTAAAGGAATACACTAACCGTGCATCCATAGTAAACTAATTTTTATTAGTTGTGATAGCGGCGGAACTACATTTTTTTAAAAAATACATTTAAAGTGCAGTTGTCAAAATCAAAGTCTTCGTTTGTCTGTTTATCAGCATTGCAGCACAGGTTTATACAGTAAAGGACTCTGTTAGAATTAGACCATGCTGAGGAGGTTTATGAACAGACAGGGAAATCTGGGCTTCTCACAAGCAGGTGAACTTTTCGCACTGGTAGCTGAACTCAGGTTAAATTAACCACCAGATACAAACTGTCGCTGGCATGTGGATTTGAATAAGTCTGGTATTTTAAGAAGTCTGAAGCATGGTAGCATATGTCAAATGTAATTAAGAAGGAGCTGAACTACAAATACATATACTTCTCAATATGCATTTGGTTAAAATTAAGAGGTACTTTCTCTTCAGGCAAGTGTGACAGTAGTTAAAGCTTTACTCTCGGTCACATTCTCAGCAGCCACACGTCCATCGGGCCACTGTAGTTCTCCAGGCTCTGTTCGTCTATCCGCAATGGCTTTGCGCTTCCCAAGGTGCTCCCGAAAGACTTAGCATTGCAGTGGGTCAGCCAAATTGGCTGGATTTGGAGGGGGTTTTGGTACTCAGAGCCCACAGTGGATGACTCCCTCGTGTCCCGTAATACCTGATGAAACCCTGGCTTGAGCAAGCAAAATAATCCTTGTCCTGTGTGTGCTGAAATCTTCCAATTTTCCCACCCTTCTGTCCTACTGAGATGTGCCTGCCTGATGCTGGATGCGCCCTGCAGTTCGTGGAAGCAAGCCTTGATTCTCACCCTTTTCCTTTGTAAAACCTCGGGTCTGCCCTGATTTTCGGCTTCATAAAAATGCTGTGCTCTCGTCATCTCTGACTACATGAAAACAGCTGAATCTCAGTTTGTGAAGTCTTTATAGGAATTTTCAAAGGCTGTTTCAGCTGTAAATGTAAACTGAAAACACAAAAAACAACGCCCCCATAATCCCTTCTCTTTCTTCTTGATGATGTTGCTGAACGTAATGTGCTTGACACCAGACTTTTTTAGAAATGTATGACATGGTGTAGTTTCTCTGATACTCTACCACTTTGCTGTTTTACAAGCTACAGCGTGTCACAGATTAAAGCTTTGTTGGATGCAACAAAGCTGGCAATAAATAAACCTCTCTGATGTCACTGTGACCTAAATTAAACTCGTAGTGTTTCCTTTGTTTTGTTAGCAAAAGTGTAGTTTTCATCACTTTTGTGAGACCTCTAGAGTTTTAAAAAATATATATTTTTTAATAAAGATTTTAATTAAGTTGGAAATTAGCTGTGGGTCAGAGTAAGAGTCAATATGTGCTGATTTCTAGCCATTATATGCTGGGGCTTTTGGGGTAGACGGATAGCATGCAAAGGGTAGAAGACTTCAGCCTGGTAGAAAAATAAGAAATGGGAGAACTGCCAAAGCAGCTGATTGCAAATGTGCAAAGAAATTATGATCTTCTCCAGCACTTGATGAATATACAGAGATGAGTTTTATTTGTGTTTTAAAATTATGCGTACTCAAACACGGGGGTGGGTAGTCAGAAGCCTGAAAGAAAGAAAATTATTTTGTCTACTCGGATCTGGTAGAGTTTTGGGGTATTTTTTTTTTTTCAAATATTTTATTTTATTAGACTACAATCTAGTTTGACTCTTGGCCCTCATTAGGTGTCCATCCTAAAGAGGAAAGATTTCATGGGAAAACTTGGCTCAAGCCTTAAACTATTAACTTCAGATCCAGCAAAGCTCGCTGTTAACAGTCTGCTCCTGCAAATATGTGTTAGAATAATGGGTCAGCTCTTACATGAGTGGGTGTTCTGTCTGAGAGAGTATGGTAAGACTTAGCTCAAAATTAATATGTACCATTGCTTTTCAAGCATTCAGCAGTCTGCGAGTTGATTGTATTGGCTATCGGAATTTATTTATTCTAATGACAGAAATCATTGTCAGTGTTGCTATTCTGCTGTAAGCTACTAGTGTTATGGTGGAGAGCTGACTGATTTTCAAAGTAAATAAAAAAAAAAGACAGAAAATATCCGAAGCATTGTTAAAATGTAGGAACTGTTTTCTCTTTGCGAAGCAGGAAACAACCACTGGTATCAAGGTGCCGATAATTTTGAGTTCAAACGTTTGTTTATCTTGATTCCACTTGTGTCTTCAAGAGATATTGAAGGAAATTTCTAATGTCCTTGAAGACAGGTAATGGTTCAGTTAAAATTGAACTAAAAAGACATTGCTAAAGACAAGTTTTGCTTTAACTGTATCTGTCTTTGAAGATGTCCTAAGGATGTAAATGGCATCTTGATGTAATCTTTGAAACATACGTGGCGTCTCCAGGTAGATGCATCTCTCTTTCCTTAAAACTGTGCAGATGTTTGATTACAGAATCTATGTTTACAGTCATGAAGGTCCTATGGTTTGAATCTGATCTTTTAAACTCCAATACAGTGTATATTACTTTTAAAAGTTAAAGACCTATATTTAAAAACATGTGGATGAGTCTCATTCAGTCTAATTTATCGACTGACTTGCAGTTCTGTTTTTTCCTTCTGTTCTCCCTCTGCCTGCGTGCCATGAGCTACTTGTGCTTATGTAAAATACTCCGTAGAGCGTTTGGCTAAGTGATTTATTTTCTTTACAGAATTCAAAATCTTCCATCATTTCTTTCCCCCAGAATGTAATATAAACCTATAAGATTTTTCAGAATGTGGATAAATTTATGCAGACTAGTTTTAGGGCAGACTAAGCTTTTCTTAGGTAAAAACATTGTCACATGCGCTGTAGTCACAACTGAGAAATTTATGATGGAAAGCAACTGATAAAGGTAATGGAACTGCAAAAACATTTGCCCATTTTATAGCACCCTTCCATTAGATTGTGTTAATCCAGGGGTTTCTGTTCCAGTCCTATGTTCTAGAGCCCTCTAGATAAAGGAAAAAAGTGTACAAATGAAACTGCAAGTTTCATTGGTATAAAAGCTTTTGCATCGCTGCTATTATATACAGATGTTCAGTTTTTTCTACGTTACATATTTGTCCTAGTAGAAACTCGTAGAGCAGTGTTAATGAAACATACCTTTATGTGCATTAAACAGTAGGCTGTGACACTATTTTAAGTGATTGTATGTTATAAAAAGCTCTGCAGCAAGATTAATGTTACAAAATTGACAGAATATTATAACACTGTGGAAGATGATAAATTTAAAACTTTCCATTATGCCTTAATGAATACAATGGGAATCATGAGGCTGTGTCTGGTGGTTGCGTCGTCTTTCAGCTGGCTCTTAAGGCGGTTTTCCTCACATAAAGTAACCTTTAGTCCTACTTTGCTTATACTTGATGGGCAGTTTAAAATCTTTTTAATTTGGAAGATACAAATTTCAAGCGTCCTGTTCTGAAAAGCAGTGATGTAAAAATAGTAGCTGCCACTTCAACAGAATAACTGACTACTTTCAGAGGCATAAATGTTTAGGGAAGCAACAAGACGAAATGTTGACTGCATTTCACCTCAAAATGTACTGCAGAGTCAGAAGAGAGACTGAAGACTAAGGCGTACGCTCTTCTGACTTGTGTACCACCAGTGGAATTGTTAACTGACCTCTGTAGCTACAGGCCTACGTTTTCCTCTGCTCTCTTGCTGCACTGAAGGCAAGGGGCCAATTTTGTCACTTCTGCGAAGCAAGGGATTCAGCCGGGTGTGTTAGGACAGGTAAATTTGAAATTGGTGATATTTCAAAGCTGAAGCAAAGGTCAGAAATTGATGCGCGTAACCTATTACTGATGCACAAGGCAGATAGAGCCATCTTATTTTAAGACTGAGAGCTGAGGCGATGGCAGTTCTGAAAACACTTTCCCTCGGAGCTGAAGAAATGTGAGTGCCAATAAATGCAGAACCCCTTAGTGCCATTTTTGAGAGACTTTTCAGAATGTGACCTAGTCGGGTTTTCAGATCCATTCAAACAAGTGGGTTGAATGTACCGTGTTTTTTTGTTGATTCGCTTTTTGCACTGATGTGATACGTGGCCTCACATTGCTCGGTTGTCCAAGGTGCTTTTGTTTTATGGCGTCAGTATGCAATTCTTTCATGTAAATATCCTTTTCTGAGGAAAATTACATGTTTCAAACTGTCCTTTGCTAGATACTTACTGGCAAATATTTTATTTTTTCTTTTAATGCTTAACAAAGGCTACAGTTTAGTAGTGAAATTATATTTAAAAATTTATACACATACATATTTAGCAGGTTGTGAGCCACCAGAATTAAGACAGGTAAGCGCTGCAAACTTCAAGAACTTAGAGAAAAGTATCTACTTGTTGGGTTTGAGGTTACCACATAAGGTCATGATACAGTTTTGCTAACCTGCAGAAATGGTACACGGTTCAAAATACACGTTTAGATACGTTACACAGCTTTCCATCCTACTGCCGTGCCACTCTCCTTAAATACTTGCAAGACTATTGAGGGTACGAATATTTCCTTTCTATACCTATCATTTAGGAAGCCTGAGTTTCTGGTAGATGCTTATTAGGAAGATGTGGTGGAATGTGTATAATTATATCATCAATATCTTCTGCATAGACTATGTATAGTAATGTTTGAATTAATAGATGTCTGGGTTCAATGCTGAAAAATTACCGTGAAATTTTTAAAACCCTTTCCCTGCCATCCCTCCCTTAGTTTTGAATTATTCAGGTCATGAAAATGCAGCTTTCCATTAGATTTCAGGGTGCAAGTTCTATATGGTTTCCAGTGCATTGTGAAATGGGAAAACATTAATTCTACTCAGTTCCTATGTTACCATAGCTTGAAAATACGTTGGCTGATAAAGAGAAAAGAACACATACGCTTCATATGTGCTAACTTTATGCATACAGTGTATTTTTGAACGAAATTTAGTTTTTCTCGCACTTTGAGATACCTCTGTTGGTTGACTATAAATTTGTCAATATGAACATTATGGGGTTAAGAGTAAGGATAGGAAGCTACCTTTGGGTATAGGAGGTTTTAAGTAGTAGCAGGGCAGATGGCAAAACTGGGTACTAAGGAGGAGAACCTTGGGAAATAACTAGGTGACTGAACACAGGATCAGGAAAAGGCAAGTGTAGGGAGAGAGGGCAGATAATGTAGGGACAGAAGAGCTGATGAATTATAGTATATGCTTTCAGCCAGAATTGTGAGTTTAATGTGGCGTATATTAGGTCTCTTGTGCCAGCGGAAAATAGTGTTGAGACCTAACGCAGTCCCTGATTCCTCCGTTGGTTCATGTAAATGATAGCTGTTGTCCTTTTAAATGAATGGTGGCAGAAGTTTACACCGGTCCCATTGATGGATTGTGTGAAAGTCTGTATTTCTCAATAATTTGGGATTAGTTCAGTTTGCCTTTATTGCTTATTCTGTAGAGAAACATGGGATTTAAAGATTAAACTAGGAGCTCAGGCATATGGGTTACTCCCCAAAAGCAAAGTCTTTTTATTTTTTCTTCAGGAAACGTTGTGTGAGAAGTATTCTAATGGCAAAAGTCTTCTCCACCAAATGATGCTTGTAGAGCAGGGCCATCCTGTGTGTTGAATGAACCAGGAACGCTGTGAAAAAAATCCCCATTCCTCATTAAACTCTGGATGGATACATTCATTTAGATTCCTTGTAAACCGCACTCTGCTGCTGCTGCCGCCACCAATCGGTTTGCGATAACTGGCGATACTGCAGCCTCTTCTTTGAGAAAAAACGATTAAAAAGGCTTTTACTAATGGCGGGTGGGTGCACAACATCAGGAAATCAATAGCAGTACTGTTGGTATCCTGTGCTTGAGTAAGACCACTCAACATATATATAAAAATATAGACGTACTGTTATAAAGTTTGATCGGTAATTCTTGCATGAAGTTCTGTTGCAAGTATTGGAAGTGAGCAACAGAAACTTGTTAAAATACTCTCTGTCTAGAAGCACTGAAAACCAAAAAATGCCTGATTAATTTCACAATTATTTCTTTTCAAAAATTACATAAATTGAAGTCCCTAAGTGGCTCAACTGTCTCTGAACCTGAGAGAGATAGAAATCACTATCACCACTGAAGCCTCCTGTGATCTTTTTCTATCCTTCTCTATTAAAGGGGATGAATTAAAAAAAGAAGAGGGGAAAAAAAAATACGAACGTAGCTTAAGAAAGGTCAGAAACCCTATTTGGACTGCTACCAAAGGCAGACACAGAGGTTAGTTAGAGATGGAGTTGCAGCTTTAATTCTGATTTTTCTGGCTTTTGTCACTTCGAAGACAGACTCTCAGTGTTATTTTAACATTTTTATTGTGTGTGAATAATAGAGTACACATTGAGGTTCAATAGGTGCAATACTGTT
>VZSC01003609.1:192414-195234 GCA_013398225.1 Steatornis caripensis
TTATGCTGGGGTGTTAGGCGTTACAGCTAGTTAGAAAGATTTATACTTGAAATTGATTAATTAATTAATTAAATTAATATTTAATTATAATTAAGCATTATGTGTAGTCGTTCTATTCCTTTTCTTTGGTATTTTGATGAATTGAAGTACTACACGCTGAAGATCTTGATTAAAAAAAAAGGAAAGATTATGCAGAAATCTCTGTGTAACAATCGTCTGTAACCTCAGCAATAATATTACTGACAAACGTTATACAGTAAAATTCAGACTTTGTTAGATCATTTAGCACTTACGTGTTCTTCATGTGATAGTTAGGATGGGTTTGCATTCTGCTTTTTCTGTTTTGTTTTTTTTTTTATTTAATTATAATCTCAGATGGCTAGAACTGACTCCTAAAAGGAGGTACTGAACTCCTTTTGCACCTTGGATACTGTCTTGGGATACTGTCATCAACGGACCAAATTTTCAAAAAAGCCCGAAATCCTGTAAAATTTCGGTCTGCTTTTCATGACCAGATTTGGGTGCAGAAAATAACAATACACCATTTGCTTTATTCTGAAACGGATATTGATATGTGCCGATTGCATTTCACAGCCTAGCTACCTGGTGGAGGTTAATCAGCATTTTTATGATGCCATTTCAGTGGCAGGGTTCAGGCTGCCTTGGAAACTTTGAACGAGTTGCTTTCCTCCTTGTAGCACGGTGCCCAGGGCCTCCTGCGCTGTGAGGGCTGGAGTGGGGAGCTGGAGTTCCCCTGGGGCACCCATCGAGGCAGTGGTGGGAGAGGGCAAGTAGTCTCTGTGGTGCTCCCCGGGAAGCTCCTGACCACGGGATGGCCTCTTGCTTGTAGTGACGCCATCCAAAGTTAACTGAGGCACCGTGCTTTTCCAGAAAGTCTGTGCGTTGGCGTGCCTGGTGGCGTGGGAGTAAACACTGTGGAGGTTTCCCTCCCTCTGTCTTCACAGGGGAACTTGGTAATTTGACACTCAACCTCTTAACCCAGCCGTCTTTTGTAGAAACAAAATTTCCTTCCCCACGGGGAAGAATTTGAAGGAGACTTAGTTTCAATGAACTCAGCATCATTGCCCCACCAGCCCCGTCCCTGCTATGTTACTGCGAAAGGAGACAGTTTGGCTCCAAATGACTAATGTGATTCTTTTTTAAAAAAATAATTTTAAAATTCCAGTTTTATCTGAGGTTACTGAGTCTATATCTGAGGTTAGCATTATTAATTTGTAGTGACCTTCCATGTGGCCTTCCTGGGCTGAGATTGCTGTGCATGTTTGTTAGTACATACGGAGTAAAAGTATTGCTGTGAAATAATAGACTGTATTTATAGAAAACATGGCAAAATCCTAGCTTCTATTAAAAAGAAAGAAAAATACTAAAAAGAGAGCATTTATGCACTTGTAATGAGTATTTAGCTTGCCAAAATCTCTCAAATTGGTCCGGAGGTTTGGAATGAAGGATTATCATTTGAAGACGAACAATACGAGTTTTGCTGCAATTTCAGTAGCAATCCCCAGACCTGTTTTCTTTTTGTTGTGAAAACTTTAGAAACATTAGCAGTGCTGCATTGCCACTGGTACTGAATAACGTGGCTTTTATTGTTGCCTGGGCTCTTCTATATATTCAAGAAAATAATTTAACACTTATTAATAAATAGAAGGTAACTAAAGATGACTGTGATCTAGTCTGTTGAAAATTTCTCAGTACCCTTAATTTGTTAGTAAATTCAATGTATTTTATTTAAGCAGAATCATATATCCAGTATGTTAACTTTTTTTCCAGGCAATCTTTACTCAGCACAGAAAGGCCAGATGTATGGGAATTGTAAAAAATCAGGATATGCATAAAAACTGTTCAAGTGCATAAAGCAGCCCCATCTGGAAGACATCTAACAGAAATGAAGTTGTACAAAACCATTCCATTGATAATAAAGCTAATTTTTATGGGTCTGACAAGTATGTAATTATGTTCAGTGGTGCTTTTCAGATTTTATCACAGTCAATAAACCGCAGTGGTAATTTCATTCCCATTTGACATATTTACATGGAAACATTTGATTGGAGGAATTAGTAACCCTGAAAGCCTTGATAGATATGTTTTAATGATCTGTGACCTCCGCAGTCCCTCATCTGTTTATTGTTGCAACAGGCGAGAAGTCGTTCCTCTGTGACCTTTGTGGCTTTGCCGGCGGGACACGTCATGCCCTCACCAAGCATCGGCGGCAGCACACAGGTCAGTAAAGCTGTCTTTACTCTTTTCTATATTTTCTCCAGCACGGAAGTCCCTCTACACTGGGGAGTAGCGCAAATCAAATAGCACGTCACAGCACAAATAATACATCGGCTCATTGTTTACTTTGCTTTTTCTCGTTTTTGTAAAATCGCTATGCCCGAGGTCTGCATCAAATCTGTTAGCTGGGAGTTTGAATAATTGCTTGTGGAGGGGGTATTTTTGGTGTTTTTTCTGAAGGAAGTAGAATTGTGAAGGCTGGCTTTCTTTTTTAAATGAATGCTAAGTCTACTAATTTTTTTTTCCAAGGCCCAAATAGATTACCTACTGTGAAGATTTTGCAAGAGTCTGCTAGAATGTCCCTGGGTGAAAATTAGAGACTACATATAGATTAATCCATTATTTTGGACTGAGACATGTTTGAAAGCTAGTGTTGTTTCAGTTGCCCTTTTGTAATTTTAAGATAGTTTGTAATTAATAGGTACAACTTTAACAGTTACCACATGGTTAGCATGCAAAGCAGGGTTTCTCTCCCAGAATTAGTAAAGCTTTCCTACCACCTGGTTATAAAAATTTAATATC
>VZSC01003609.1:195572-211232 GCA_013398225.1 Steatornis caripensis
GAGATAAGATTAAATCAGTTCTTAGTTTCAGAAGACCAGAAAAAGTGTAAGTGTTAAACATTTATCAATACATTTTACCTGAATTGTACTTTCAGTAGTTCCTTGTGTTTGATTATTTGAATAGGTTTTGTTCAAGCAGACGCCAAAGTGCTGCTGCTTGAGCCGCTGTGGTTTTTGTTTTACAGACTAGCAGGAAGATAATGTAATATCATCAGAAATTGCTGTGTGAGTTAAGTGACCATTGTCTAATGTACAGTGGAAAGAAATGGCTAACAAATGAGAAGCTGTAGTTGTTACATCATGAATTTTCCATGGATTTTGTAAAGGCATCTCAGTGGGGGATTTTATTATGTCCCTGAATAAACTAATCTTCATTCAGGACGTACACCATCTAAGTGCGTAATTTCCTGGAGAGCAGCTACTCTCTTTCTTGAGAGCTTGAAGCCATTCTTTCCACCCTGTTTTCAGTGTATTAAAGCAACTGTATTTGGAGGAGAGTCTGACGCTTTCAAAAAGGTGGAGTTTTCAGTGCCAGTCGGGCAATACCTTGAAACAGATAAGCTCTAAAAAAAAAATAAATATACAGAGCCATGTTTTGCTTGCAAGTCTAACTAGTAATCATACTTCCAGGATTTGTCTTCTGATAACAAGGAACATACGTTTGTGTGAGTATTGCCACAGCCAGTTCCCATTCACTGCAGGAAGTTTGTATTTTTAAAGTGTCCAAGAAAAGGCATTTAGTAAATAAAGTAAGTTCCCTTAGTATTACACGCCCTGAATGATAACAGGAGCAGCTGGAACTACTGGAATGGAAGTTGTGTGCTTCAGTTGTAACTAACAGTTTCCATTTTTCTGGAGCTTTGAAGAATTTTCACATGTTGGCGGGCATTTACCAAATGTGGGCTAAGAATAAAATTGATTTTTTTTTTCCTTTAGTAGAAATAAATCAATAGGATGGGAACTACCTTTTCTTTTTTAGTGGCCTGCTATGTGGCACACTGGGGTCAGGCATGTCTAGGACTCGTAGTCAGTGCAGCCACACGAATTGTAAACAACCATTTCAGAATGGAAAAGTGGAAAGAAATGCATATTCTTGTCTGTACCCTTCTTGCCTTGTGAGTGCAGATCTGCAGATCTGGTTTCTCAGAAATGTAAGCCCTTACCATCGGTTATATATTTATATTTTTTGCATCATTAGGCCACAAGCCGATAGAAAAAATATTTTATTTCCTGGTTTATGTCCAAAATTAGACTGAAAATACGGTATGTTCCTGGTGAAAAGCTGTCCAGGTTTTTGATGGCATTTTGCCCTTCTTTTGCCAGTATGGTAGAGAGTGTGCTATGATCACAGGGATTCACAGGTTATAGATCATGAAGCTTGCATCTAGCAGGCATAACTTTATATTTTATGTCAGGACTGGAGGCTCGTTATTACTTTGCTATTAACTTTATACTGTACAGGACAGTATTTCAGAGGCAGAGGGATCTATCTTTTTGGCATTTATCTGCCTCTGTGGCACAAACAATCAGAGATGATTCTTTAGCAGAAAAATTATCTGTAGCCTCTATTTGTTTCAAGGAGAATGACACAATCCACCTTTGCCTGCACTGTTGCACTTACATGGGTTCCCTTGTAGTTTTATCCAACGCACAACTTTATCTCTAGTCCTTAGCTGCATGCACTCCTCTTTGTACCTGTATTTTTTCTTCTGTGTCCCCAGTTGGCACAGTTTTCCCGGAGCAGAATGCCAAAGCAAATTACAATCAGGTTTGAAAGGGATAGGTATCAAAAATAGTCTAAATGGCTTAAATAATTCCCTACTGTAGTACAAGCTGTCTAGGACGCTGACACAGAACATCTTCCAATCCAAGATTTACTTTTATCACCTGTCAGAGACCCTTGATTCAAGGGCAAATGAGCAAATCCTCACATGTAGTTGAGGAGTCTTAACTGGCTTAACAAGCCTCCTCTTGTCCCAGTCTCAAGGCCTGAGGTGTCCTGATGCCCCAGAGAAATGTTCAGCTGCTGATAGATATTTAACACAAGAGAGGACTGGCTGTAGGACCAGCCACTTAGACTTTCGATGCTCTCGATTCTGTTATTTCCTACTCTGTTGCTCTCTTTTTAGATGAGATTATTGTTACGTACCTGGAGAAATACTTTTACCTTCTGAAAGATGCATTTTCTTTGGAAATATTACAGGGAGCATAGAGTATAACACGGTGTGAATAAGGCTGGCAGAGTCTGGCCCTTGGTCACTTGTGGAGCAAACTGTAGGGACTATTTCGGTAAATAGGATGTTATCCCTGGAAGATTTTTGTTTTTAAACGAAAATAGTACAGGAATGTTAAACTGACAGAAAAAGCCATTAGTTTTAAGACTTGAAAAATGTTTATTTATACTTAATTTATTTGCAAACGTAATGCTAACATCCATACGGATTTCCTTGATACAGGCTTTCTCAACTCTAAAGTAGAACTGTGAATTGGAAAAAAATAATTTGACCTATCAAAAGATCCCTGGTGTTTCCACCAGTTGACATTTTTATTCTATGTTAAATATGTTTTGTCCTTAATGATTGACCTGGTCCTGTGAGAAGCACACGCTTTGAACACAGAATAAGCTAAGTCTTCAGCTGATTTTGTCCTGGTAAAATGTTCTAGCATTATTTTATTATCTGAATGCATCTTTCTTTCAGTCCTATTCTGCAAGAATCAATCTGTGAAATTCTGCAAGTCTTTTGCTAACTATATAACTATCAGTGGCTGGATCTTCTGTTTTTTAAATTGAAGCAATGTCAGCTTCAGGAGTGGTTCGGGGTTTGACCAGAATTTTATCACACTCTAAAGAATACTTACATCTCTGTCGAATACTTTACAATAGACGCTTGTGGCTGCCTAGGCTGTGAACAGAAACTGTCTTAAGAAACTTGCAATATCAGCTGGTGCTGTGTGGTAAATAAGGGACAGCTTGCGGTATGTGCTATAGTTCTGGTGCCTCAACATGACTGGGAGGAAAAATTTCCGGCTTTTGAGTCATCCCGAAACACTTTTTTTTATTTCATATTTTTTCCCAGTAAGAAAATCTGCCTGAAGATAGGAAGATAAATAATGTTGGAAATTTTAGTGTTGTCTGCATTTAGAATTAGTTGAATTCCACAAAGAATTTAAGTGTTGTCTGAATTTTATAATAAAAAAGGTTAAATAACCTCTAAATCAGCCACCAGAAACATGCACGCACACACAAAAGAAACACGTAATATCACATAATTTAAATATTTTACCTTAATCATGATCAACTAGGAAAGTGCATAAGAGAGAATAAACAAGCAAGGGTAATTATTTCTGGCTTGAAAAGAAAACAGGAAAACGCTTAGTTCTTAATTTTAATTTTTTTTTAAAGTTTTTATCGTTGTTGTTCTGCTCTCCTCCATTGTTTGTCTGCCTTTTGGTATCACTTGGGTTTCCCTTCTACATGTTTCCCAGTAAACTTCCATTTCGTGCTGTAGTGGCTGGCTCACTGCAACAGTGCTGATCAATCACAGCCTGTCTTCTCTTGCATGACATTCCTATTTTAATGTTGGTTAGTACTTCTGCAAATTGCAGAACCCCATCCTCATCTTCTACACAATGGCAGTCTGCTTCTTGTGTGTTGGTTGTGGTGGTATCTTCCTGGGGATCACAGAAGTACATTACAATAGGAGAACGTTAACAGGGTAAGTACACTTACTGTGCACAGCAGTTCTACGAGTCACCCTGAACCTATGGAACTGCTTAAGAAAATTGTGTCTGTGTTCAAATATTTTCATGAATTTTTGAAGATGGTAACTTATATCGTACAGATCACTGTTTGTGTGATTCCTTCTGCTCACTCATTTCAATCTTGTGCTTCTCAAGACATTTATAGGTCAATGTAATAAAGAAAGAAAATTTAATAATATATGTGTTTTTATTCAGATGAGTGACTCACTTTGTGTTTCTATTTCTCATGTGAACTGTTCTTTGACTTTAATGTGTAGTTACGTTACTCAGCATTGAATTTAATGTATAATGTAGTCTCTTGCCTTCAACTTCCCCACCATAGCTTAAAAAAATTATAACGTTGAATACCACAGAAGATGTAGCACAGTAAGAAGACATTGCTCTTTTCAGCAAGAGGAGAGGTGAAATTTGAAGAGGATCTGTGTTGGTTTTCCTTTTCCATTTATGCCAGCATTTGCAGCAGAGTGTGCAACTTGATTATAGCAAACCTTTGGCCAGAATGACACCAAAAACCTGAGTATTGTAAAACTTTCTCTCTACTTAAGAGAAATTGTCTAGTGGAACAGTTTTCCTCCCATTTCTGAGCATTCAAATGCCTATCATTTTTTGCTATGGAAGATCAACCATATGGCATCTACAGGGTTTCTCATAAGAAAACAAGGGATCAAGGATGTACTTATTTTTATATATCTTATATGCAAAAAAATTAACCAGACTAAAAGCAAACAGACTTTACCTTAATATACTTCAGGCTTCTTTAGCAAGCCTGTAAGTGCCTCTCCAGGGAACAGCCTTAGCAAACACTAGCGATAGTTGGAAATACAGAAATCCTGTAATGTGTAAGCAGATGGCTGCGTTTTGTGATCTACTCATTCCATAGGTCAAGTGAAACTTATAGGATTCTTTCTGTGCTGCTCAACACATCATATGAAAGACAAATAGGACTAAAAGCAATAGTTTCCTGTTGAGACAACCGAGGTAAGATTTCTTCCATCTTACTAAGATTCTGATTAGTCGCTCAAGACTTGCAAATTGAAGTCACCATTTGATTTTTATTTTTTTCCTTCATTTATGTGAAAGCTGGATCCTCAGTAGCACATTCATGTAAATGCTGTATATAATCTATAAGTAGAAATTTTCTGGACAGTCATGATTATAAATAAAAATTTCACTTTGCCATCCGCAAATCAACATCTATCACCAAGATTTATAGTTTTAGTTATTGTCTTGTTTCATTTCTCCTTTAAAAAGTGCATGTTAAGTACATAATTGCACAGAGAAATTTATGAGTGCAGTAAGGTATGCTCTGTGTCCTAAAAAGCTCATCATCAAAGAAAGAGAACTCAAAAGACGTAAAATCAGAGAAAAGAGAAAGAAGGAAATCAAATGAAAACTGTAATTTGTGAAGGGGTGAAAAAAAAAAAGCTAAGATAGATGCCATGCAGAATTTGGAGAGGCAAAAGAAAAAGAAAGACTTAGTCTATTAAACCTTAAGCTTAATAACTGCTTTTGTACAGACTGGTGCTCCCTGTGATCTGACCCTTTTATCAGGTCCTTTCCCAAACTTTGGTTGTTGGAGCTGAAATTTTCCATGTCAGGTGACTTAAACAACTGATGCACTTCAAAAGTTGCTTGCCGTATTGTCAAAAAAAGCAAAACCATTTCTTCTTTTGTGATCCTGTGGTTAGGAAATACAGCGTTTTGAACGTGCTTGCATTAAAAAGAAAATAAAAATCCCCAAAGACAGTGGCTCCTTGATCTCGGAATGAGTGTCCTTCTTTATTTCCCACCACAGAGCTTGTTGACCATTGGGGCATTTTGGGGCACCTTTCTTTCTTTTTCAAGGGGTTTGTTATTGATGAAGTTAGAGTTGGTGAGGCACAGAAAAGTCTTCTATAATGGTAAGGTGTGGGGGAAGGTTGGTTTGGGATGTTTTACCTTTAGTAATCTTTAAACACGTAGACTTTGTCCATACTCACACATTTTTGGGTACACTACTTTGTAGTTATTACGTAGTGTTGTTTAAAAAATACTATCAGCATTGCTTTTTAAATTTGTGTTATTTTAATTTTGTGTGAATTAGATCCTTTGCTGGAGGCAAGGAAGAATCCTCCTGGAATATTTAGTGGCAGCCTGTATAAAAATAGAATTAAGTTTATTGCCTGAAATGTCTTGGGGCAGGAAAGACGGAAGGAAAATTGGGACACAAAGGCTGATAAAGAACATTCTGACCCAAAGAAAAAGACAACAAAATGTACTTAGATTAGTTGGTCTGTGGAAAACTCAAACAAATAAACAAATAAATAAAAGTACTGCTGCTACAGCTAATATACTCTTCAACACTCCCAAACTCAAAGAAATACCTAGGCGTCTTTTAGATTTTTTTCCAACTGTACTTACCAACCTGGTTAATTTTACATAACGATACTTTTCTCCCTATGCAGCTGCTAAGAGTTACAGGCCATGCTAGGCCATCTTTTTTCCTCCCAGTTTACTTGGCTTTTGTTGTGTGGTGCTGCGGTGATGTATTTTCTGTCAGGTGAGATTTACACATAGTCCACTTGACAGGAGCAGTTAGCCGCAAGGATTTCCTAAGGAGAAACTTCCTGGAGCAGTGGGCAAGGATAATCATTTTTCTTTTGGTCACGATGGAATTCGCAAGCTCTCCTGGCTTCCATGGGCCCTCGCTCATCTGTCAGCCCCGTTGGCTCTGCCCCAGCACAGCACCAGACCTTTGCCTGATCCATCCTCCCCTGAGTGGCAAACTAAAAATCTCCTTTCAGTTCAGATCTGCTTTTTTACAAGGGGGCAAGTTGGCAAGGTTCTGATACATTTTAAATGAAAGCAATTAAAATAAATATGTGTTATCTAAAATACCTGTGGCTTTAATACTTAGGCTTGAAAACGTTGCTATCTTCTTTAATACTAGAAGATAAATCGGGCACAGGAAATCTTCAGTTCAAGAACAAGCTACATTTCTAGAGAGTCTGCGGCCTCCCAGAGAGTTTAATTGAAGCAGCAGCGGCCAGTACCGTGCAAGCTGCTGGGAGGATCAACTTCTCCAGAGGAGAGAGTCAGTGTCTGACAAGAAAACCCCATTTAGGGCAGGAAAGACATACTTTCTAGCAGTCTCAATTTGTCCAGCATAGAGGCTTGCGCATTGGGTCCTGCCCCTTCACCTTTCCTTGTCCCATGAAACGATACATGAAAAATAGTGGCCCGTATTCTCTACAGCAGCTGCTAAAAGCAATTATTCCAACTCTATGTGGAGCTTTCAGAAGCTCCTCCGTTGCCCTTCCGTACAGCGTTATGGGCTTTTCAGGCCTGAGGGCCTTGCATTTCTTTTTCCCTCAGGAGAAAAAAAAAAAAAAAACAACAGTCTCCAAGAATGAAAAATGCAGATCTCTATCTCTTCTCAGAATTCTGGCAAAGTCTCTTTGGAAGTCTTGAGTGTCTCATTCTTTAAGCATGCTTGAAAAATCTGTCTTGGAGGTATGGCCGCTTGGGAGTGGCCTGTTGCGAGTGATGTGTCTTCTGCTGCTTGTGTGTCTCCTGTCAGTCTGAAAAAACTGCAGATTGTACCTGCTAAGAGGCCTAGGGTTCCGCTTTGAAATTGCCTGTTCTAGACCTCTGAACAGTCTACAAGGTAGATGTCCATCCCTAGTAGTTTTATTCAGATTTCTTAAGTTAGGGATGTTGATTCGTTATGTAGTCTTTAGGATAAATACTTCTGAAGATTGGCACATTTAGTCTTCTGAAAATATTATTGTCCTAGTCTAGGTTTGATGGTTGGTTTTCTGGTGGTTTTTTCCATTAACCTTTCAAGTCCTTCTTCTGAAATTGGCCCATTGTTTGGGAAAGATTCACAAGGGCAGAAGGACAGCAGGCAAGAGAGGGGGAATGGAGCACTGAGTTCTGGTTCGTGTTCTCAGTCCTGGTTTATGTGTTTTATGTAATGGATAAGATGAAAAATCCAGGTCCAGAGACAAAACACAAAGACACTTTCCTCCCGGTAATGTTCCTTTCTGAGCAGGCGCTTAAATACAAGCTTCAAACTAATTTCTCACTTGTTGTGTCCAACAGTGTTGCTTTCAGGGCTGTTTGTGGGCAAAATTTCAGCAGAAAGTGTAGGGTGACAGGAAGTACCCATCACTTGGTGATAATATTTTCATGAAATAAGGCCCAGTAACATGGTTACCCTGTTTCAGTGCAGTTCTTTCTCCTTTTTGCTTCTCTGCAACACCACATGGGAAGTCAGCTCGCTACTGGTGTGTATATGTCATAGTGAGAATAGTATTTTGCAACTAATACATTGTATTTGGAAGTTTATTTTGTATTTGCAGTTGCTGTATATACATGGACTAAAATCTTTCTCAAGGGATTTGCCACAAATTTAGACTTCTCTTCCTTTTCTGTTGACAAAAACTGGTAATGCGTATCTCTTTTCTTGTCACCTTCTAGGAGAGAAACCGTTCAAATGTGATGAGTGTAACTTCGCTTCCACAACACAATCGCATCTGACACGACATAAGCGTGTCCATACCGGAGAAAAGCCTTACAGATGTCCCTGGTGTGACTACAGGTAATGAGTCATTAACTAAAGCATGATGAGAGAAGGGTTAAGGTGATCAGATGAGGTTCATTTGAAGTCACCAATAAAAATATATTGCCATTAAAACACCATCAGGGCCGCAGTAATTGCATATTAAATTAGGACCTAAATTTAAAAACTTAGTCTTCAGTATTTAGGTATTACTTTATAAAGAAAAACAAATGATGGGAAACGTTTTAGTGGTAACACTGCAGTGCTAATGTTGAGTGTTTGTTTCACAGCTGCTCTGGTGTCTGTTAGTATTCTCCATGGTGAGGCTGCTTATCTGCATTGCCTTTTCAAATCAGTTGCAGTTTTGAAATTTTTCTCGGTTGAGTTGCAACCGTTTCACCAAGAAAGGAAAAGTGCCCTAAAAGGCTTAGCAGCCTAAATACTCACCAGATGCTTATTAGAATGGGAAGCAACTGGAGCTAGTTACAGTGCTGCAGAGTCTTGTTTTTCCGCTCCAGTTTTCCTTTTCCTTGCCAGCTAGGTGTGTTTGGAAGAGTGCTGGCTGTAGGGTTGGATGCATGTCAAAATCTCCCATGTTGCACCACTGAAACCCATCCTGTTAGGACAGCAGAGTAAATTCTCAAAAATCACATGAATGGACAATTCATATTATTTGTGGTGCTCATCCCATGTGTCTTTTGTTCATTACAGACTACTTATGAAATGATCTCATTACTTGTTAAATGATTCTTTACTCTTCTTAAACATACTTCTACAATCTTAAATACTTTTAATACCTTGCTGGGATGTGGCTAGTCTATGTGTACTATGAAGGAACCCAAAGAAGTTATTCATGAGCAATTTGCAAGAATTGATGTTCAAAAAGTTTTTAAAAAATCAGTATTATATTTGATAAATGCCGTATGACTATGTAATTAGATGCACGTGCTGTGATGCATGCATGCAAGAAGAGAAAGTTAAACATTTAATTATACCACTATAGCATTTTTTATTTTCTTTTAATGCCAAGCATACAAGTGTAATATTCTTTTAGTATAAGTTTTAATGTAGTTTCCTGGAACAAGATTATATAACAAAGCCTAGCCGCTCTCGTAATACCTGGTTTCATGCTATTTATGAGCCACTTTTCAGAAAGCTCCTGTACAGAAGGCTTCTGCAGTGATCATGCAGTTTCTGTACAAAAGTTTTTGTTGTGCTGGTTTGTGCATGTGGAGCAAATGTTCTGTGAACTCTTCTGTATTGAGCACCTATTAAACTACTGCCTGGAACTGCAGAGAACTGAAATCGATAACCTCGAGAGAGGCCTTCCATTTCTGTGCTGCTACCTTAACAGTCCTCCTGCCTTTTTTCTAATTTTTTTCTTTTTTTAAGTAGAAGTGTTTCGGGCCGCTTCAATAAGTCATCTAAGAAAGAGAGGTGGTTTCATGTTTGCCAGAGTGCTTGCGTTAAAATGTCTATGCTGAGTGAAGTGAGAGCACATAAGCTCTCGTGTGGCATGCTGTGCTGCAATGAAAGTAAAAGGAGCGCTATCTTTGACGCTACATGTTTGGGGAGGCTTAATCTTGGGGTCATCCACTTTAATGAACTATCCCGATTGGAAGGAATGGTCTTACTACAGAGTGAGGTAACAAAGGGAGGGTTATGGTGGGTTTGAGCTCCTGGCTTAAAGACCTTAAAGACTCGGAGCGTTGTGGAAGTGAATCAGTTTGCAGTTTGGGGTTCGTTACACATGCGCAATGAGTGGATGCAATTCCCTGACTCAATATGACAAAATTCATAACTTCAATGCTGTGTTTGCTGAAAGACAGGAGATCATTTTTCTTTGGATGCAGAGTTTTCTGTACTGGATAGAAATTCCAAGAAATGACAAGTTTTTTACTAACTTTTCATTATATTGGAGGTTATTAGAGAGGAAGCCACCATAACTTGTTTTACCAGGATTAACAAGGAATCTCTGAGCATCCCCTGCCTCTATATTAGTGAAAAATACATGTTTCATGGTAATAGGATGTTAGTTTCCATCCCTTGCAGGCGAATTTTGACCCAATCTTTGGAGGCTGATCTCTACAGGTACTAGCTGATGAAGCTTTGATTCTGCAGGAAATTTGTTCTGAGCTCAGCTGAAAAACATCTGGCCAGGGATGCAGGAATCAGAGCTGTGCTGCTGCTGCTGCAAGTTCACAGAGGCGGCGAGGCACTCCGTGTAGCTGCAGAGGAGCCAGTAGAGGGGCTGCTGTATTTATCAGCCCAGCAGTCCTGCTTGTGCCTGCCAGTTTCCACAGCCCTGGGATATTAGCCAGTCTTGTTGGCAAGGGTCTTTTTTGCTCTCTATCCACCTCTGTCATTTTTTTCTCTCTCTTTTTTTTTGTTTTAAAATACAATTTTAAGGCAATCGCATGTTGCCTCCTTGTAAACTCACCCAGTACTCTACTCTCTCTTTTCATGGAAAGGTGTTAGCAACTTTGTAAATAATGTCCTTTATGCCAGTTCAGCAGATGGAATGTACTCTGGTGAGTGTCACCTACAGAAAATATAAAATCGAGATTTTAAAATCTGCTGGCCTAGTGATAAAATTCACCCCCATGTCTAGTGGTCGAGTTCTCACTGTGGTGCTTTCAGCTCAGCCCTTGCACTGTAAATTCACCCAGCCTATTTCAGATGTTGCTGTTTAGTGTTGCTTGGCAACTGCAGACACTTTAATGACCCTTGTAGTTTCAGTGAGGTGAATATTCCTCATTTTGTGTACAGATATGGAGTAGAGTATTGTTAATGCTACCGTAAAGTCTCCTTTTGCTGCTAGGTGAAGTGATCTCTCTATTCTATAAAGTAGTTTGAGACACTTGAATTAAAAGAGTGTCTAAATACAAGGTGGTTTTATTATTCCTGTTCAGCTCATCAACACTCAGAGGGTTCTTAGAGATTCCTGATTCCAAGCTTTTCAGTTCCTCGGGGGGAAATTGTGAACAATCATCCTGGAAAAACTCTTGCCAGTCTAGTGAGTGAAAGGCTAGCTAACCCTGGCTAGAAGTGCAGAAAGAAAGGTTATTGAAAGAAACTAGTTGGAATTTAGGAACTGTTATGAAAATCAGTATCACCAGTGACTGAACTGGTACCTAGAACTGTTTGGATTTTTTGTTGGTTTGTTTTTTTTTTTCACTTAGCAGCAAAAACTGAAGTGAAGTAGGCTGTAAGATACTATGGGAAAAAGATTGATTTTGGCTGCGTGGAACAGAAAAGGGAATTTATTCCCCGTATAACCCACAGCATGGGAAATTCTTTTCTTAACTAGGAAAAGACATGAATGAATGTGGTTTTCTGAAGTGAATAATAAACTAACCTAGCATTTTTAGCTCACAAATTATAGTCTCAATAGTATGCATATTTCCAAAACGAACATGGGAGATTTTGCTCATTTTATTTTACCAAGTTGCTTTTATAATCTGTTTACGGTTGTGCTTAAATATTCTTGCAAAAATGTTATGTTCCACCTCTCCTGTTTGTACTATGACCACTTGATATTTATTTTTGTCTAAATCTCTTGTATATTGCTAACAAAGAAATGAACGCCTGCTTTTCTATATAGCAGTATGCAACTTCTAGTAACAACGAGAATTTGAAACTTTATTTTCAGTCTAGTTTTTAAAATCTAAATCCTTTTGAAGGAAGAAAAAATAATATATATTCATAAATGTAAAAATTTGCTTGTTAAATGTTTTGGTTATATTTTTTCACGTTTAGGTTTAGGTTTGCCCTATTTAGCTAAAAATATGCACAATTTTCCTTGCATTTACTTTTTTGAATCACACAGCATGTCTCTCCATTCTTAAGTCAGTGTGCTTTGTCATACAAAAACAGTCATTCACTCCTAATTAATGTTCAACTTCATTTTATAACACAGAATTGGTCTCATAGGGCCCTACACCACCATTACATATCCAATGCTTATTTTATATTTCTTAGTAATTTTAAAAATATGTGTTATGTGGCTGAACTTTTCAGATTACACGATCCTAGAGTTATACTGACAACAGTACTGTTTGCATTTGGTAATGGGCACACTAAGTAGTGAAGAGCCGTATAACCCCCCTGAAACTGAACAACGCTTGTGAACTTCAACTGATTTCTAAATCTCTCTATTGTATAATCCGTGGCCAGACTTTCTAAACCTGCAGCATATTTAGGCGCCTGAATTTAACCTGATTTCGGAAGTGCTAAACTCCCATAAGTCCAATGATGTCAACGAAAGATGCAGCTATACAGCGTTTTCAGAAACTGAGCTGGTTTTGTGCATGTGTCGGAAGAATTAGGGCTCTCAGTTTAGTCATATGTTGGGCTTTGAGTTTAGCTCCCATTGGTACTGACTTTCCATATAACTATCACAGCTTCTTAGGCAAGTAGTAATTTATGTTCACGGTGGGTGTGTGTGAGCGATACGGAATGGCTTTGCAACACATTGTTTTGTGGTGGGGGAGGCAAAAGGCAGAGTCCTGCTTTTCTTGCGTGGTCAAATTTGTTGGAGTTCAGGGCTCAGGAGGAGCACTGGCGTAGTTCGTGATGCAGAAGCAGTATGGCTACAACTTTGACCATGGGGGTGTGGGACAGGTATAATGTTAATGTCCTTTGTGCCATCCCTGTGCTGTAATTAAACAAAATGACTCTCATTTCTCTGGGATTCCACTGTATGGTTAATTTTGCATAGAGCGCCCATGGCGGTGAGGGGAAGGAGGGAGTGGAGGGCAGCATCCAGAGGGATGGTGATGTTCTGCAGCTGTAGATAAAGAGTTGAGAAGCTGTATAAAACAAACTGCCAGGCCAGCAAAACAGCATTAATTCCATAAATGCACCTTTCTATAAAGTATATGACTTGTGAAGGATGTCTTACAAGCCTGAGAATAAATAGCATACATTTTTAATATGATTATGTAAACTAAAATAAATATTTTACACGTATTATGCATAATAAAATAATTAGACAACATTGTGTAAGGGATTATGGCATCTGAAATACCAACTGCAGAAGGATTCATTGCGTATTTTCAGCAGCGGCGGTGGCATGACTTAGGGGGAGTGACTCCACAGGGGCTACTTTTCTTTTTTTGGACAACATCCCTAGGGAGTTCCTATTTCCCCCTGACTTACAGTATCTGTTCATAGATTGTAAAGACCGGTTTATAATGCAGTCCAGGATTTGCACCTAGTCATAAGAATGTGCAAAGTAAGTGTTTTCTCTCTGTTTATTTTGGTGAATTTAATAACTTCTAGTTGTCTTGATCTGATTGCATCAGCTGTGCACTATTCCCTGGTTATATCAAGGATAACTAGGGACTACTTCAAGTGCTGAGGTAACAATATGTACTTATTCATAGCAAAACTGAAAGGCTGCTAAGGCAACTTCTACCAAAAATGATGAAACAGTGTATTTATCATTAAAACGTTAACATTAATATGCTCTTTGTAACCAGTGAAATTTAATGTGCGCGTACAGAAAATAAAAAGGTTATACAGCTGTATGGAACATTAGGCTGATGAGGACTCCAAGTGGCAACCACCACTGTGCTATGGAAAAACAGGTTTTCTAATATATATCACAAAGGCAGAATTAGGCAAAGAAGTGCATATACTTTGTACTAATAAGAAATTGCTAAGGACAATAATGCATGCATGTAACAGAGCAAACTGGGCCTTCAGGAAGCACTTAAGCTTCTGTTGTGATCAGCAGCAGGAGTTGAGGATATCCAGAGCCTTGTGCTAGCAGACCTATAAACAAATGAAGATAGAAGTTCAGAGAGAAATTCTGTCAGTGCATGGGCATAATTCCCAGATGCAGGCTCGTCAGAATATTATTCAGCCCTTAGTTTTTAATAAACACTCAGATAAAATATTGGGTAATATTTCTGTTTATCTGGAATAAAATATGCTGGAGCATTTAAGTCTAGAAAAGAAAAAAATCTGAAATAAAATTTAGATATAGTCACAAAACCACTAATTATTCTAGGGTGTGTATGTCATACAAAACAGTGGTTAGTATTATTCCCTTTATGATGCTTCTGTTGAGTAATAAAACTTTTTATGTTCACTTAAGTTATAGCAGATTCGTGTGGTAAACTCAGAATAAAAATAGATAAGGGGATAGTGCAAAACACAGATCAACTACCAGGTTAACCAAGAGACTTGACATCAGATGTGGTTCCTAACATTCAGAAACTTGTAGAACCAGAGAGCACACAAATAATGTTATGGCCCTCGTTGGGAGCTGTGTATGCTGTCTGCACTGACCAAGAAATCCTGTCTCTACAATTTTGAAGAATCGTGCTGGTGGCAGCGTACAAAAGAACTTAACCTCCTTCCCTCACAGCTCTCCCTGTCCTCCCTGCCAGATGCCAATGTCACTGCATGGACTGCTTAAGAGAATGGATGCTTATTAGAAAACATGATTGTTTCTTTAAAAAAGGCATATATGTAAACCCACAAACAACTATACTGGTGTTTGTAGATTTAGTCGCTGTGGTCTACAGTGAAATTGCCCAGTTAAGAGTTACAGCATGCAATACTTTAGTCGCTTTGTGAAGTCCTTTGCTTTTCTATGTTTTTAAGTAATACCATAGTAAATGCACCGTACTTGGTAGAAGGTTAATATGAATTTTTATTTATTTTAATAAATAATACTCCTTACGATATGGAAATCCATCAATAATTCTGTGAGCGTTGGTAACTCGAACTTCTTTTGTTGTTTTTTTTTCCTTTTCTTATTTCTATTTAATTTTTTATTTATTCCTGGATGGTTTTTTGGGTTTTTTTTCCTGTGACCAGTGTAAGAGGAATTCAGAAACGTGTTTTTAAATCAATGAATCTGTTATTCTCATGCTAACATTGAACCACCGGACTTGCGACTTCAAGGATCTACCCCATTATCTTTAAAGCAGTGATACAATTGCAAGCATTGGTAGTACTTTCTAGCCTCATTTTGGATTGGGTACTTTGAAGAACAATTTTTAAGTGATGTATGTAAGCCTAAATGCCATGCTAAATTACTTGAGGGTGACCACCAAGTTTAATGTTAGCAAGACATGCAGCCATTTAGATATCAACGTAGTTAGTTTTAACTTCTGACAGCTTCTGTCTGTGGCAGCCTGTCATGCTCCTAGCTCAGTGCTCTATCGGTTTGTTCAAATTTTGGTTTAAGTTCTGCAAAAACATTCTCAAGTTCCTGATGTCTTTCAGTAGTTACTGTCTCCCTCTTGCTGTTCAATTTGGGCTTTATCCTTAAACTTTCCTTCTTATGCAGCCTCTCCCCTGCTGTACTTACACTCTTCTTTTCTTTTTTTTTTTTTTTT
>VZSC01003610.1:12160-35923 GCA_013398225.1 Steatornis caripensis
AGCCTTATCACTGCTAGAAGCAGCTACTGTCTGGAAAAACACGCAGTTAATTTCAGAGAGTGCAGCTTCTCAGAAGAGGCTTCACTAAAAAGCAAAGTTACTAAAAGAAAATCGGTTCTGTCCTGGCCCAAACCAGGACAGGTGCCTTAAACTGAGAGACCATGTGGGATGCTCCTGCAATCCTTCCATGCTCATAGTGAACTGAATTCACTTCTTGCCCTCTGATTCCCAGTTTAATCTCTTTTACCCACCCACTTTGGCAAGTGGAGTCTTGTCCATGTAAAGTAGTTAAAAAAAAAAAAAATTTAAAATAATCCAGATGAATTAGTGGTAATCTCTCTGGTTAATTCCTGGTTCAAAACTGAGTGATTTTTAAAAAAGAAATATTAGTACCCAACCAAAACTAAATTGACATAGGGCAGTTATAAATGGAATTGAGCAGTCACACAAATACTTTTCAAAAGTTTAAGTAATAAGAAATACAGCTTTATTTAAACAGGAAGGAAAATCTGTGTTTGGCAGGCCCCTGAGCAGGCAGAGGGAACAGTGGAGAGCATGCCCTAAGCACAGAGTAGTCACACTGGTATCCTTTTCCATACAGAATAGCATTTTGTTTCCTATTTAGTCCTGCTGGAGTAACCTTTGAAAGAGTTTGGTGCATGTACTCTTTGTGCATAAGGGTCTCAAAATGCCCGTGTCTTGTTTGTCACAGTGGTTGCTGCTATGCTCTGAATCAAATATAACACATCCATCCATAGCAGAAACCATATCCCAAAGAGTGTACATGCCAACAGCACAGTAAGTAGAGCAGTATACAACAAACCAATATCACAAAATGAGCTGCTCAGCCCAGCTGAAATAAATATTCCACAGAATTGGTTTGATTTTGGCATTGGGATTCTTCTGATGGGGAATCATTGAGGAGGGCTGTTTGACTTACAGTAAGTGGAAGGTTTTCCAAGGATTGTGGGAGCTAAGATGGGACAGTGAGATGGGAGTACGTGAAGGAAATGGAAAAGAGCCCTTAGAAGGTCAATAATAGGCATGTTTATTATCAAAGGCCTATAAGGACACTGTCTTCCATTTGCTGAAAAAATATTTTTGGTAGTGGATGATTCTGAAAACATACTGACAGAGAGAGGGAGTTAGTTTCTATTAGTGCCTTCTGATATGAAATTTAATGAAGTTACCTGTTAAGATTGTAAGTTGTGCGTATTATATTTTAAAAGAAATATGAAATGAAAAACTACTAAAACAAATGCACAGATTAGTTAGCATATTTTTGAACTACAGATCAAGTTTGAAATACAAGAAAATACAAGAAAGTTGTATTTCAGGTTTGGTTCAGTCTGTTTGTACATAAAGATTTATCCAGTTAACAGAAACAGTCTTTCAGAGTTTCAGATGGCTGTATTTCTTTGAAGCTGACAAAGCTGTGGACTTTGCTAAATCAATTTTCTTAACAGCAGTAATCTGCCAGAAAATAAAAGAGAAGGAACAGAAGCAGAAAAAACTTTTTCTACAGTCTTCAGTAGCTGAGCATGCTGTGACAGAGTGCAGTCTGGATAGCACTGAGAGGACATTTAGAGCAAAGTTAAGGGAGTGCCACTAATACTTCAGAATACTTTGACAGGTGGAGAAGATGAGCCAGGCATCACAGGAAAAGAAAATTGCCAAGCTTTGGGGCCATTTAATTATACCAACCTCTTTTATGAACAAATTACATGCACAGAGTTTCTTGTTTGCTTTTAAAGCTGGTTAGCAGAAGCAGCAGTTCTATTTCGTGTGTTTCAGTCTTGCTTATTACATTCACAGCATTAAAAACGTATGTGTTGGAACTGCAGATTCCTTAGGCTAAAACAAAATGAGAGTGCATCGAAGTTTGATGGCTGAGGTGTTTCATAATGCGAATTGCTAGATCACTCCGTCAGATCAAAGTAAGTAATGATTTACACTGAGCAATGACTAGTTATCATTGTCTGACAATTATTTTCTGACCTGCATGAAATAAATTATTAGTGGATAGGTGCTACTGCAGCAACACACTTTTTTATTTGTGGTGGCAAGCTCAGAACAGAGAGTGGAGCTGGAAAAGGCATGGCAAATGACCTCTCCACATGCCCTTAGATGTGCTCTTAACTGAAGAGGGTTGGGGAGTGCGATGGTGGAACAGCACTGTGTTCCACCCGCTTTATGGGAAGGTGAAAAGAAACAAAATTTTCCAACACTCACTCTTGTGCCTTTATGTCATGAAAATTCTGACTCTCTAAGAAAAGAGAAGCTGGTACTGTGCATCAAGACTGCATATTCTACTACAGTCCCAACTACACAGAACTGTAACTGTGCTTTCTTGGCCTTGAAAAGACAGGAGAGGAGGGACAAACACGGCTACAGGGACATTCAACGTCTTGACCCTTTTTTATCTTGTATATCTTTGATATGGAGGTCAAGGCCTGGATTGGAAGCACAGTACATCTCACCTTACAAGCCCTCTCAGTCCTTGACGTTTATTTTGGGCTTTCTAAAGTCTCTCTATACATTATCTTTACGCTGTGATTTCGGCAGTTTTGAATGAACAATAATCAGCTTGGAAGCAGATGGGGTACTTGTCAAAAAATGGTGTGGGGAAAAAAGCCTCAGGGATGCTTGCAGTATTCAACAACCCAGTGTGAGCTAACATTTCAGAAAAACAAACCAGTCTTCCTGTTGTTTCGTGAGCCTTATCAAAATCTGCAGTAAGTCAACTTTCAGGCATTTTACAAGTCCCATAAGCAACAACACATCCACATAGCTCCTTTGCAACAGCCCATGAATTAAAAAGATAACCAGAGAAATGTATGATATGTTTATACAACAGCTATGTTAACCATTCCATGTCTTCTAACATTTTCCAATATTCATTGTGCTAGTGACCCATTTTAATAAAGGGACCTTTGATACTAGGTTATGCCATGGATGGTTTTAACGTTACCTTACGACAGGTGTTATCAAGCACGCTGATCCTCCAAGTATTTTTAGCTCTGAATTTTGAGGCAGAGTTATTACTGGAGAAACTTGTCTGACTTGTCATTTCAGAGTGTGTGATTGGGAATACTGTTTTGTAGTGAGCTTATTAATTAAACATCTGACGGTCAGAGCATGCCAGGGCAACCTATTTGATCAGTTCACAGAGAAAAACGTTTGAAAAGGTCTTGTAAAAAATGCATTATTGTTTTAAAAGCTTCATGAACTTGATTTTTCTGAACAAAACACTATAAATTGTATTCATTACATGAATATGTTCATGTTCATGTGTTCATATGTTCAGCCTATCAGGACATTGAAAAAGCCTTCAGAACAATTGATGTCAGTCGGAGTGGATTTGTGTCTTTGGATTACTTGAAGTCAGTCATAAATGGCTTTATATTTCCTTTGCCAAATGAAACTTTTCAAGAGCTAATGAATAGGTAAGAATCATATTATTTTCTTAGGGGACATTTTCTAGCACTGCTGCCTTATAACTTTATTATTGCTTTTTGTGACTACCATCATTAATTCATCTTACTTGTGCCTGTGTTGCAGTATGTATGGCACAGTATGTAAAGGCTGATATAGCTGGGTATAAAACCACGTTTTTTGCAGTGAGGTATATAGGTTTAATGGAGTAGAATCTTTAAGTTACTGCTTTCTTACTTCTATTTGCTCACAAGTTTGTATTTAATTTCCTAAAGGGAGCATTACTCTCTTGCATTCAAATGACTAGTGATGTGGGATGGTGTGAATTTGCTGCAAGACTAGCTTCACGACCGTTAGTACCATATTCGCATGGGGACAGAGTGACTCTACAAGCCTCTCCTTTTTAAATATGCTGGTGTGGCAAGGGAAAGGAAGGAAGTGAAACTGAAGCAAATGAGTGAACTAATGCTGAAAGCTTTCACTCTGTACTGCTCATTGTCAGTTACTGAAAAAGATAGCTGAAGGGACACTTCTGTGCTGCATAATAAAGCAATTTCATACCTGGAAATTTGAATTTCAACTAAAATGAGGCAAAAATCTTTTGAACTCAGGTTTTGACATGGTAAATATTTTTATTAAAGCTGCTGTGAATGTTGAGAAATCATGCCAACTACTGGATTCAAGTCAATGCACTATTTTACTTTAACCAGGCATCTTTGTAATATTATGACCAAAACTCAGATCATCTTGTGGGCCGTATAGCGCACAGAAGATTAATGGATAGAAAATATTTTCCAACCCAACCCAGACAGAGTTTAGGCCACAGGACATTTTCCAAAATATGATTTCCTGGACATGATCACTTCAGCATATACTGACTAGCTTCCTAAACTCATATTTCCTTTTTAAATAAAAAATATCATAGGAATGGGTGTTTTTGTGGCTTTTGGTTAAATCTAGACCAGGATCTCTCATGATTAATCATTTGTACTCAGAAACCAAAAGCCGCGAGAAGAAAACTGCCAGAATGTACTTTATACTTGTTGGCAACAGTGCCAAGGGTACGTGGCTAGTCAAAGAGAACGGAACAACAACTTGATTCTTGCACAGTAATTTTACTCCAAAATATTGCTTAAGCTTACAACAGAACAAGGCACCCAAATCATACAGTGTGAGGAGGTCAGTAACCAGATCATGCATTACTGCTTAATGATCCCACAATTCACAGTTTATCTATTTACATTGTTGGAAGAACAGAATCATCCATGTAAATAATCAGTTATTTTTTTCTTTATATGCACTGGTTAGCTGTAAAGAGCTCAGTGCAGCTATATGTTTTACAGCAGCAGGTGCTGCATGAGAGTGTCATCTGCAGTAATCATGTTGCTTTGTGCAGTCAGCACATAGATCTGATTTGCTTCTAGTCATTCACAGTATGATATAACAATGATAAACTATTACTTTGTCAAAAAATTGCTATTACTTTTTTTTTTCAATTCATGTCACTTGCTAGTTTAAATCTTAAAGTAAATCTTGCGCTTAAGAGCAGTTGCATAATGGAAAGATTTCTGTCTGTACTCTTCCACTGGAGCTTTCTCTAGCATTTGAAAAATATAGTGACATTTTAATGACGCTGTAAACAGAAATGTTCAAGCCTATGTATGCCATATCTCTTAGGTGATATTTCTCAGATAATGTAATTCAAAAGCTCCACCAGGTGAATGGAACAACAGCAAAAGTTCCTCATAGTCATCTAATTCCAACAACGAAGTAATTTCATTGTAGCCGATAATAAATGTAATAGTAATTGATGGGCAAGGGGCATGATTTCAAGGTTTTTAAGATTCTATTTAAATAATATGACATGAGATGTGCCAGGGAGCTGTTTATAAGAAATAATACATGACAGCATTTTATGGTTGTTTGAAGTATTTACATCTCATGGGCTCCTGATATAAAATTCAGGGCCCATTGAAGTTGATGCAATTTTGCCTTAGACTTCAGCTAGGATTTCATCCTTGACTGGTTTAGGACCAGATTACCCACACACTTCCCTCTCAGTACATGTCCCCACTGCAGCAAGATCAAATACATCAGAAGCACACCACTGAGGTGTACTTCATTCAAAGGACATCACTCATCTGAGTCCTGAATTCTCTGAATTCCATCACTTACTTACACTCTTGAAAATTCTTCTACTTAGAAGTAAAACATCGTGAACTTCAGGTTATATACCGAGTTGCATAAACTGAAGGAATTAATTTCACAGTATTTCAGCATTCCCATGTGAGAAATGCTTTGGTTATGTTTTGGAGCTGTGCTGTGGATTGTGCCCCTTCACAGGCTGAGGGGTGTGAGCGAAGGGTGTTCTTGTTGATGGTTGGGAGCAAACCATACGTGACCAGTATGAAGGCTTTACCAACGGAGGGCCCAATTTCTAGGACTCTTTTCTGATGTCTCTGTCTGCCAGGATTTCTCATTGATGCTTTTTTTTTTTTTTTGGGTGATGTGACATAAATCATTGTGCTCCGTTGGTCAGGAATTTGGTGAACATAATATCAGTTAAAAACACAAGGACAGTTTTCAGCAGCAGAGGTAGTTTTAAATTTTTTGTGTTACCCTCATGCTTCATTTATTTAATTTATGATTTGTATAAAAGTATCAGATGCTAAGGCACTGATGGTTAAAAATTTCTCAATGGGTAGTGTTTTGTAAAGAATCACTATGAGGTGATATATCACATGGTTTTACCAGATACCCATGTTGTTACAGATCTAATCAGTCAATTCTTTTGCAAGTATACTCTTTTGTATTTGGATATAACCACAAGCATACTTCCAAAAAGTCACACAGAATTTATTTTTATTTCTTTAGTAAGTTAGCTGGCCTACTATAGCAGATAAAATGCTGGGTTACCACTCACAAAAGATGTGCATTTTTTCTGGCCCTACAGTGGCACGATCTTTCTATGCCTCAGTTATTCTACCTATGGCATCTAAACATTGTACTTACTGCCCTTCGAGCACAGCTTGAAATACGATAGCCAGTATTGTAACTATAAAGAGGCGCTGTTTTGAAATTTAAACAATATTCTGAAGTCCTTCCTCAGTTTTTATTCCCACTGACTTAGCTTTGCCTAAATAGAGCTTTCTTCAGTCTGATCCACAAAACTTAATGCCGAGGAGTTCCTCCCCCTGACCCCCCTGACCCCTGAGAGGGCTGGATTTGTCCCTTTCCATGACAAAACCTGCAAGCAAAAAGTGCTTTGTTGGCCAGCCGCAGGCAGAACTGGAAGAGCTCCACAATCCATTACCTATCTGCAGAATGGGGGAAAACCACTGCACCTTGTGGACTGATGAACAACAGCACAAATCATAACTAGTAATGCCAGGCCTTTACACGTCCGCATTAGTGTTTCTTCCTAAGTTCCCTTCAGCTCCCAGGATTTTGGCAATTGTCACTGCCAAAGTCTGAGAGGCGACTGCAGCGCTTCTGAGCAAGGAGGTGGAAGCGGAGAGGTCTGTTGATCTGACGCAGCTTTGGCTGGTTGTTCATTTTCAGTGCAAAATTGCTCTCTGCAGTGTGATTTGAGTGATTCAGTAGGCCACAGACACTTGAGTGTGAAGGGATCTCAGTTGGGAGCTCAAAATGACAGTTGTTATCTTGGCCTTAATTTTAAAGATCATCTGTTATTTCATACTGTTTGTTTCATACTCATTTATCCGAGACAATAATCAGATATGAAATATCTATCCTTCCCACAGCCTTTTTTAATAACCTATCTCTCAATAGCATTGTTGGCAAAGCCCTTCCCTGCAGGGAATGAAATGGCTCCCCTGGTGAAATTTGAATGCCAGCACTGCCTCTGTCTTCATTTACCTGGAGTCTTTGGTTCTTGGCCTTTCCCAGCCCCTCTTCTGGGCTCTGGTGCAATTGTACTGCTTGTGTAGTAGGAGATGCTTGGCCCTTGAACCACTGAGCAGTGATGCGTGCATGTGTGCGTGCGTGCGTGCTGCTCAAAGGTAGGACCACTGTAAAACGTCAGGTTTCCTCTCCACCCGTTAAATACCCTGTGCTGGCAGGTTGCAGTCAACCAAAGCCTGAATGCTGTGGGGTTTGGGTTTTAGCTTTACTGGCTGATCTTGGAGAAACTGCTGGGAAGCCCAAGAACTGATTTTTTTTTTTTTTTTTTTTGGTGAAAGATCCAGGAATCCGGGAAGTCTTGCATACCTGTGACTGCATTTGGTAATTTTTTAGCTTTGTCCTATGTATCCTGGATTGGCAAATGCTCTAAACACCATCTGCCACCATTTTAAGGAGCATTAGGAGTTTTAAAAGCTTTTCTGAGATCACTAGAGTAGTGAGTCAGCATGTTTCTGATAACACGTGAGGAATGTAATTGCCTATAAAGCATCTTCTGAAGCAGGAGTGTTTAGCCATGTTCATTGAAGCTTTCTGCAGTACCGTTGAAACTGAATAGGAGATATGACAATGGTTTGAGGGGTCATGGGATCAGATCCCTATTGATTTTAAAGTGATTTTTCATGGAATAAGATACTAGTTAACTTCCCAGGGTTTTTAACATAGTCTAACACTTTGGGTACTTTCGAAGTTTTCAAATTTAAATACAATGAACATCATAACATTTTAAAAAACTTACATACTATTCCCCTTAGTTAGTTTCTCTAGTGTTATGTGTAAATAATGAGAAGGGATGCATTAAATACTGTCTCATTCTAGACATCTGTAATGTGAACGTCTTTGCCTGAACTGCTCCTCCTAGACTTCATTTTACAGTCACTGGAGAGAAACAACGGGCAGGATTCAACTAACCAGTTTTAGATGTCTACTTTAGCATGAGACGAATCCTGTCCTGAAAGTGCCTGTTTCTCCCCAATGACAATAAAGGGAACTTAGAGTGACTCGCTCAGGTGCAGGCATGTACATTTGGTTAGACGAATTCTCGCTTGGGGTCTAGTTCTTCCACAGCAAGACATTTGGGATTGAGAAAATAAGCTGGCTCAGTTTACGTATTTAGTAACAAAGAAAAGCTATGCAAGCTTAGTCTAATTATAAGTATCTCACACATTGATACTATAATGATGATGTGATGTTCTAATTCAAAATTATTCTTGGAATGTAGAGTGTTTTTATAAGAAAATCTTTTTAAATGGTTTTCTTTTTTAAAAATCAGATTTGGATGAAAAACCACAGGTAAAATCTCCTGGCAACAATATCTAGAAAAATCCTGGGATCCTGGGGGCACTTTTGAAAACAGGCAGACAATTCCTACGAGCAAAAAAACCAAGTAGGAAGTTCCTTTTCTAGTGGAGTAACCTGTGGTATACATAGTTATTGAAAATGAGAAGTGTATCCACTCGATGGTCATCCTTGATTAAATTCTGTTAAAAAATCTTTTGGCAATGCTAAGTGCACTCTTAGTTTGAATGCTATCAAGCCCTGAGTCTTAATGAGGTGATTCATTCTTCCTGCTATGGGAAGAACATAGTGGTCAAATGAGTGTGAGACATGAAAGCGTTGTAAAGACCGTCTTTTTTTGTCTTGCAGAGTAAATCCAGCTTTCTCCAGCGACACTGTTCTTCAGAAGCTGTGCAGATACATCCAAGATGCTTACTCCTCTTTAAAGCAGGTTTTCCTTATGCTTGATGAAGCAAGTGCAATTATTTTTAGGTGTTGCCTCAGTTAGTTACTCTTACAGCTGAAAATTTGTGTCTCATATCTGCTTCAAAATAATCTGGTGGTTGCCAGTCTTTGTTTTCTGTTACAGCAGCATGTAGGGCCTGTTTTTCAAGTTTCTTTAACATAAATATGTGCAACTGGGGACTAAATAAACTGTAAGAACTTCTCTGATAAACAAAAATTATTGACCTCCTGCAATTTCACTGGAAGTCATGTTGGGCAGTCCTTTAATCATCCCCATGGCTGCCTTTGAACTCCTGCTAGTTTTTTCTGTATACTTTGTGAAATGTTATGACAGAAATGAGAATTGGTGCTTTCATAGAAGTTGCACTGGTACCAGAAAAACAAACAGCTTTCCAGATACTGCTGAGTGTTCTCCTGTTTCTACATCCAAGGATTGCCTGAGTCCCTTATGTCTAACATCATACTGGAAATTTATTTATGCTTTGACTATATATTATAACCTGTAAATCTTTAAGAGTAACTGCTTCTTATAGTTAAGACTCCACTTCTGTTCTGCTGTGTTTTCTCCATTTCTTGATGTAGGGCTTTATTAGAAAGCTTATTCTTTTCTTGTGCTTATTCTTCTCAGTCATGCTGTGCCAGTGGTTTGTTCTCTTTGTAATTTTACAGTTCCATTTGTCTGTCAGTTGCCTATGGTCATCTGATGTTTTAAAGTTTTTTTGGCGTTTATTTTCGGGTTATTTGTATACATGTGTATGTATATCTATATACATATACATACAGAGACCCCTGTGTTTTCTCTGTTTATTCACACACACACGCATACACACACATGTGCATGTACATGTCTGCATAAAAAGGATGTATAGCATAGGGCTGAAACTCAGCTCCTGGAAGATGTTGTTAGAAACAGACCTGCTTTAGCATGGATTATTATCTACAATTCCATTTGAAGGTTTCTGCTATCTGGTTCTGTTATCTATCAATCACGCTTGTTTGATATCTGCCATTTGCATCTGTAGTGTTCTCATTTCTTAGTCAAAACGGCATGCCACTGGGCATTAGTAAGGTATACCGTTGCCTCAGGCAGCGGACTGCCCCAGGACAGCAGGCAGGGCCCCAATGCCTGTTTCACCTGTGCCAGAGTGCGCGTCAGCCCTGTTTGTTAATTGCTACTTCCAAGAGAAGGATCCAGACATCCCTATGTTGACTGGTACCATTGGTTATTTCAGTGTTGGGCATTATACCCTGATTATGCAAGGTCCATCTCCAAAGCTGGCTCTGCATTCCCTCTCCCCACTATTCCTCCTGCTCAGGGCTGTCTGGGCACACGTGGACCGCCTCCTCTCATTGCCTGCCACAGTCTATCGTCAAGTGTGGCAGATCCCAGAAAAGCTGATTTCCTTACTAGTGAAAAGAAATGCAACACCTACCGGCTTTGACACTTAATGCAGAAGGAATACTATGAAAAATGTTTAGTCTCATGATCAACACAAGAAAAGTCATCTTGGATGTCGTATTTTCTTTTCACACTAGGGTCTGTGTAGTCACATTTAGCAACTACTATTCTCCTGCTCAGCTGCTGTATGCAATAACTCAACAGAGCAGTGATCTCACCAGTGAGCTGATTATTAATGTCTAAACATACAAGAATTTGTAACAAACATTCCTAAATATTCATGTGTGAGTGTGTTTTCTGCTATTATGAAAAACCCGTATAAACCAAGAAAAGAAAGTCTTAGAGTTAACAAAAGTAAGGTTCTTGCCCTTTTTTTTCAGGAGATAGAAATAGATTTGAACTTGAACTTCTGTTCCAGGACTTAAATACATTCTTGTTCTTATCAAAAAGTTTTTAATAGGTTCATGCAGCATGCTTCTGATTCTTCACCACATCACTACCCAGCACACAAGCAACTGTCTGCTCCCTTCTGCTTCCAAATGAATTTTTTTCTAAATTGTTCTCGATGTGTTGGAGTCTAAAATGCTCCTTGTCCCTACCTGTTAATCCATCTTCTGAAAACAAAATCCAAACCTAGTAGCAGTGCTATCTAATGTGCAAGCTAGAAATACAATGTTCCCTGTAACTACACTACAGATTTGACTTTAAAATGTTGAATCAGATTGGTGTTTTGTAAAAGGATGAGTGAAGCACCCTTTTATTTTCTTCTGTAAGTCTTGCAATATTTTGAGATTTACTTTAAAACTCATATCCTAGAAAAAATAGTTACATAATTGTTCCAACACCAAGGAATTAACAATAAAACAACTTCTCTAGCCTCATAGAAGGTTTTCAGGAAAGTTCTCAATATAGTTTGAAACACAGAAACAAAAAGGCATTAAAAATAAGTTGAGTGGGTAATATTCAGTAAAAATTGGTTGAGCTTTTTTAAACAATCAATATTACTATATATCCTAATTTTTATATACTCTATTACCGGAGTGCATTTTTTCATAGTTCTTGTTCTTGATCATGTGCGGTGTCCCTGTCACCTAAAGCACTGTTATTTGTGTCATTGGAAGATGTGAAATCATAGTTCTTTGAGAGTCATATTGTTGCATCTCCTGCAAATTTAGAGATTTAGAATTGTAGTATCAAGTTGTAATTTTTCACCTGCATTATTTAATTGTTTTTATTTTAGTCTCTTTTAAAAAGACATTTTTCATCTCAGGGCCAGGAATTCAAGAAGTATTGGAAATTCTCCTGACACAAGTTCTTACTTAAATGCATCAGATTCGTAAGAGAAACTAAAATGTTTTCTGTCCCGTGCTGAAACCTGGCATCAAGTAAACTTCAGAGTGTTCTCGGCATTGTAAAAGGCTTAAAGGAACGTGGTTAATGATTTTAACATTTTACAGAAGATATAAAATACTATAAAAATACTACAGAACATGAATATCCATTTAATGTTACATGCTAAAGGAGACCAATTGGTTGTGATTGACATTTAAATTAAAGATACGCATTAGTATGCGCAGGATAAGGTGCCACCTTAAAGTGAGATACAGCATTTGGGAAACAAATGGAATGTCGTAATTGTGTATGTCCAAATACACCCCCTAGCAATGAATGTACATCCCCATGGTCCCTGTGCACCCAGGAGAAATTACAGACAAGACAAATCTCTTTTGATGAAGGGATAAAATCAGTATGATAGGTAAAATTAATGAGAATCAGAACTGTACAGTAATCACTATAAGCTCATATTATATAATATAAACAGAGACTGGTATCACGTGTTTGTAAAAGGTTTATGTTTGCAGTTTGTCATCTGACACGTAGACTGTAACTTATGTGTGACACCGACAGTGTTGACCCTACTGTTGCATAGTTTACTCCAGTTCAAAAGTAACTTCATCTGACTTTTTCTAGACTTGGGATTACTTTTTTGTGTTTAGTTCTGGAACATGAGCTCTTGATAAAGAACTGTCTATCCTTACCAGCTCTGTGGCCCTCACAATGTACAGAGTTATGCTAAAATACCTTTCTGTCAGTTTTGATGGAATGTCATGATATGTATGTACCATGCACGGGATTGTATGATCATCCCTTTAGTGGGCAAGCTGGATTTTTTTATTACTTTGACTTGCTACATATTGCAGTTGTTAAATTGTAGACTCTATTTCTGAATTGAATGAGCAAATAATAGACTGAAAAAATTAAAGCTCTCAGTCTGGTTGACAGAAGCAAAAGGAGCACTGGGCATATCTTCAGGAGTAGTATTGACATTTTTTATTAGATGGTTTTATATAGATGATATATCACAACTCCTTTCTAATATAATTACATAAAAACTGTTCTTTTTAGCTCTGCAGTATTTCATCTATATACATATATATATGACCACATAAAGAAAGAATTCACCTAGCAATTTATAGGAAAAGAAATCAGTTTCATACATTGCAGTAGATAATAATAACGCCTACCGCACTCAGGCCATAATCCAATAAGGCCCTTTACTACAGGATTTCAATTCATTTACTGAACTGGAGCATTACTGAATGAAATTGTTAACAAAGGCAGAGATATTCGAGGTGGTGGAAAGACAGTCTGAAAAAAGAACTATTTAATCTTCAGCATCTAGAGGCTTCCATGGTGAAAGAAATACAGGCAAGAATGGATTATATTCATTTATAACATCATGATTTTTTTGTTGGAATAGTCCAGTACATCCCTAGTCACATCGCCGATGCTGGACTGACTTAGATAATGATCTGCGCAATAAAATTAAATCCTTTTGAATAAATAAAATTAAACTTGCAAGGTGGCAAAATAAGCAAATGCAATCTGCTTAATAAATCCTGATGTAGTGTATCTTAACTTTCCCATATTATCTAAGTTTTGAAAAAAATGTAATTTATTTTTATCGTAACAGATACTTCACCTTCATGGGTAAGACCTAGCCATTCTGCACAATTGTTTCCTGTGAAGTACAAGCTATCTTTGTAGCTTCAGTACCAGATTCCCTAACTTATTTACTGAGGGACGTAGGTATATTACCGGGTTTTGCTTCCATATGATTTAATGCAGTCACAACAGTCTCCAAAGAAAATTCAAATAGAAGATAGTAGTTTCACAAGACCATTATCTTTTGATTGCAAAACTTTAAAGCATTTCCCAGACCAACTGATGAAGTAAATAATTGCTCATCCTCTATATTATTACTGCCACCCTGGATCTCTGTGGGGGACTAAAGGGAAACAGAATTTTCTTAGGGTGAATTTTATGAACAGAAAGATATTTGTCTAGTGCTTAGCCAGGAAAACTGAATCACTGAAGGAACTATTTACTTCTAATTTTTCTGTTATTGTTCCAAAGCCTTTATTCCACTCTTTCTTCTTCTTTCCCCCATTATCTTTCCTCAGGTTTCTTTAGAGAAAATAAAGAAACAATTTTAAAAAAAAGTGAAGGTTCAGGAACAGATTTAAAATTATAAAATGCAGACGGTCATATAAAATAGAGAGTCATAGAAAAGAGTTGGTATAAACCCATATTTAAAACTCTCCTACATAAATTATGGATATTACTTGCCATGGGAACTGAGAGAAAAACTATGCCTTAAGCACAGCAAAATAAAAATATCCTGATTCTGATGCATGAGCACATCCATTGCCTATTACCTTAGAGTCCAAATGAGTATCCCCTGGCATGACAAAGTGACTGGGCATCAGGCCCTGGATAAAGATTCTCCCTGGGAGCTGATCAACCCTCAGTAGCCAGGTCAAGAATATAAATAGACCCAGGACAGCTGATTAAAAGGATGCATACTAAGATGCAAAGGAAGCATGAGAAAAGAAAGAGGAAGTCCAAGGACAGTAGGTCTCAAATGTTTTGGATTAACATACCACCGTCAACAGTCAGAATTTCTCAAGGCTCATCATGTACTTATAACTGCACCTTTAACTGAAATCTCTGTAATGACCCATGTGTTTGCATTTAATTTGGCCTTACGGGCTGTCATGACTGTGGACCACATCTGAAAACTGCAGCCCTAGAGAAAGCTATGCTCAAACATAAAATGTTTAGTTGAGTTTTTGGTTGTTGTTCTGAAGCTAATCGAAGTAAATCAACCACAGATGAGTGAGCACTGATAAATGTAGGCTTATGTACTGTCTACGAATATGCTGAGAGCTATTTTAGAATCTAATAACAGACATCACTTGATGAACTTCTGCATGGACTTAAGGCAATGGTTGGGGTACATGGTAAGAGCAACTTAGACTCAATTTGACTCAGCTGAATCCACTCAGACCTGGCAACACTTCAGTTAGACACGACTTTTGTGTGAACATTGATTCCAGACCAGGTAAGGAACAAAATGCAGCTGATAAACTGACTTGAATGTGAGCTGGTCTGGGCGATGCAAGTTTACATATCCATTCACTTGTGGCATAGTTTACCGTCAAACTAAATCGTCTATCCCAAGGTAATGGAAAGGTCATTATAGCTTAATTCCCATAGTTTTAGTCTTCCATCCAGTAAATATTGCAGTTGTATGTTCACTGGTTACCAGAGTAAAAGTATGTCATGGTTTAACCCCAGCCAGCAACTCAGTCCCACACAGCCACTCACTCACTGTACCCCCCAGTGGGATGAAGGAGAGAACTGGAAGACTAAAAGTGAGAAAACTCCTGGGTTGAGATAAAGACAGTTTGATAGGTAAAGGAATAGCCACGCACGCAAGCAAAGCAAAGCAAGGAATTCATTTGCTGCTTCCCATGGGCAGCTGGGTGTTCAGCCATCTCCAGGAAAGCAGGGCTCCATCATGTGTAATGGTAACTTGGGAAGACAAACGGCATCACTCTGAATGTCCCCCCACTTCCCCCTCCTTCCCCCAGCTTTTCATGCTGAGCATGATGTCATGTGGTGTGGAACATCCCTTTGACCAGTTGGGGTCAGCTATGCTATTCCTATAAAAAGATTCCAAACTCAGCCCATCAATGGTGTTGCACATCTGCTTTGCTAAACAGAGATACCTGCACTTTTCAATGATGCCACAGTTCAATAATGTGAATATGCAGATGTGCTCAATGTTCACCATAATAGAAATCCTAAAAGTATTATTTCCCACTTCTTCCTGTGCTTTGCTAGAACACGACTTCAGTGTTCAGCATTTTGCTAGACTGATCTCACAAGACTTATCTTGCCTCCTTTTAAAAGAAAAGCAAAACAGCCATTGACCACAATGATGAATGAGTTAAACCTTAACAGTTTGCCTCTCATTACTTTACTCTATGTTATTTTCTTATAGAGAATGTTTAGAATTTCAAGTAAAGACCACTTTCCAGTTCAAAGTGGCTGTAATTCCTGACTGTTCTTACCGTATGGATCTCTCATTGACAAAAATAATGGTAGAAATGTTATTTAGAAAATGGTATAACTGCTGAGTCTCAGGTAATTGAAAGGATAATTACTTGTTCATGATCAATGGCCACTGATTATATACTAAAAACCACAGAGCTATAAAACTGACATACAATGAAAGCATATAGTTATAACACACTGTGCTGGGAACATGACTTTTATGAACCCAGTGCGTAACACCCAAAGTTTTCTCTAAGACATTTTTAGAATGGAAAATGCATACAGTAGAATTGGTTTTACTGATCATGCTCATGCTCATTCATATTTCAGGATCAAAGATTATTTTCCAAAAGCCATTTCCTATTGATGCTGTTGTGTTTGCTCCTCACACACAATGGTCAGCAGGACATTGGGTGGTAAGGGTCAGACTGGAACAGATTTCTTTGATTTTCCTGTTATGTTTTCAAAAGTAGGGAAGAATTCCACGTCTTTCTGAAAGTCGCTGGCTGTAAGCAGAGAAAACCAGAGCTCCTGAGAGAGTAGATTAGACCCGATTATAACCTGACTAAAATGTTATTGCAATAAAATGCCTAATACAATTCCCTCCTCTTTGGACACACGTAGATATTTTGACCCCATGCTCCCCATGCTTGTAGCTCTTTTGACTCCCGACTTTGAGGACCCTGCTCCTATTGAAAATGAGATTTCATGTTGACAATATTAAATTTCAATTTCTTTGTTCTTTACAACAATAGTCTACTGAGGAAATACATAACATTAATTTAATTAATTTTGTATTACATTGTGTTTGGAAATACTAAATAATGTTTGATAATGCCTTGGATCTCCAGCACATCAGTTGTTCTTTGTAGAAAAGATTTGTCTCACCTTTGAGACGCTGAAATATTGTCAAACTCACAAGAGTTGCCAGCATGGAATTGTTATGAAAATAAATAAGGGATTTACAAGCTTACCACATGAGGAATGGGGCATCTCTTCCACCAGCCTTTTCTTTTCTATATGCTTAAGGCAAACCTTAATGCCTCCAGCTGTAGCTGTCATACTAAAAGACAGGAAGAAAGACATAAGAAAAGAAACTATATTAAATCTGTTACAACTCATACATCATCAACTTACTTACTTCATAAATTGTTGACCCGACAAAGAGGGACAACACAGCTGTAGGACTTTTCTTTCATGACTACTGTTAGTAGTGCCAGTACACTTGGGATCATAGGACTGCAAAGCCTTATGAAAATTTTCCAAATTTTGTGTGATTTCATCTGAAAGGATCTCCTCCACCTAGCAATCGAATGAATTAGTAATGCAGGACAGAAAAAAAAAAAGCATCCCTGAGGTTAATTTATGGTAACATTACCACATGAAAAAATATACTACTATGACAAATCTAATGTTGGAAGACCAACGCTTACTGAAAATGAACCATGTTCTCACTTACAGTACTACAGGCTAGAACAAGAAGAGTTTATTTGGTATGTTCCATTAAGCTGTTTGTGAACCATCCAATTTAAAACAAAGTTATGTTCAACTAAATCGATTTTAGTGTACTAATTTCAAAGCAAGATGCAGCATCAGGCCCTGATGCTTCACAGACCTGATTCTTTAAGTGACTGAAGAGGCATGTCTACTGACTGATAACAATGCAGAGCTTTTACTGTTGTTTCCCCCCTCGGTCCTGTAAAACAAAATCCACTAGAACTGAATGGATTGCAAGTGGCACTCAGCTAACTCGGGGCATGATTTGATGACAATGGGCTTGCACAGGCGAAAATAAGGACAAAATCTGGCTTACTGAACCTGCTTTAGGATCTCTCTGTAGTACTAACAGTTAGATTAAAAGTGGTTTTCTCTTGTAAATTGAGTATATTAAAAACAGAAGGTTCTGAGAAGAAATAAACACAGGATCACATTTTGACAGAAAAATCTCAGCATGATTGCAGATCTGACCAAGCACTGTACTATGCAAAATTTCAGGTGAAGGCAGAATCACTCTCAAAGTGGGAAACGACAGCCACCAGGGTCACGTGTGGCTGCTGTGTCATCCCTGGTGGTATTTCATCCCAAGGTGACGATGGTCTGTGATGTTTAACATTTCCTTCAACTGCTTTCTCTCATGCTAGGCTTTACTTCATTTGGGATGCTGATTTGAAATAACAAAAATGGGTACTTATCAGTGTACATCTCTAATATGAGCCTAACCAGCTTAATTTGTAAATCCCACTTGGTGTGCACATCAGTTGCACATGTAGGCACTGTCAGCACTTGCGTTTTCCCCAGCATCCTAATTTTACAACTACTAAAGCTTGACCCAGAATTTCAGCCAGACCTTTATTCTACTCAAAACCAGCTGAAGGGACTTGAGCTGCTGCATCAAACCTCGCCATTGTTGGAGCCATCAGAGTGGAAAGCAGCCTGTTTCAGGTCCTAACATCACAGTGTTTCAAAGCGATGCACACCATTCAGGGCTGTTCAACGGGAACTTTTATTTGCGCATTTACTACAGATCTCTTGACACTACTGCTCTCCTTTGATATCTCTCAAAAACAGTACCCAGACTACCTAAGATAAAGCTAAATATGGAGTTAGTCAGTTGACATACTAATGCAAACCTAAAAGAGAATTTATACTGAAAATTATGGAAAAATACGAACAGCTTCTTAATATTAGGAAGTAGATTTGCAAACTATGGCTTAGGTCATTTCTTAGAATATGGACATACTGCACAAAAAAATTGGCTGTGTGTTTCAGGATATAACTCCTCTGCACCTTCGGCAAATGGTTCTAAAGGAAAACATCATAAGGCCACTGCAAATTCAGAAGGTGTCAAAGCTGTACCCAGGAAAATACACAATGTCTGTGTAGTATATAGCACATATTTTGAACCAATGTATATTATACAGAATAATAGATAAAACAAGAATCGGCAAAACAGATCTGACAGCTGAATGCTGAGAAGTACTACTGCTGTTCCTCCTCTGCCGTACACACGTGTGAGCTGGTAATTCTGCTAGAGTTTTCAAAAACCTCCAGTAACCGTGAGATTGCTTTCCATTTGGTGCTTCATAAAGAAAAGCCTAGAAGTGCTGATTATGATTATTCCATTGCTGGAAAGATTGTGAAGATACTAACTTAGATAAAAACTGCGTGCAGAGCATAACGTTTTACCAAAACACAATCCATCATTTTGCCTCAGCCATTATAAAAGAGGTTATGATTCGAGAATTAAAAGCAAACACTTACTACTAATTATTTTTCTTCAAATAAGTCAAGAAATTCATCGTAGTTAAGATATCCAGCCTGTTCTAGATCAATTATCTTAATTAACTCCTGGAAGTCTTTATATTCCATTTGAAATACCAAGTTAGGTAAAACATGACAAAGGTCATTTCTTGTGATCTTTCCTTCTTGTTTCTAAGACAAAAAAAGAAAGCATGCATGAAAAAAGTGAACGTTTACTAAAGCAATGCCGATTCCAACACAATAGATCATCCTGACCTACAATACCTGACAGCTCTGTAGCTGTTTCAATAGTTTACATATACCGAATCCAGTACTTTGTGGTGGGATAGAGTTACTTTTCTTCATAGTAGCTAGTATGGGGCGATGTTCTGGACTTGTGTTTGAAACAGCGTTGATAATGCAGAAATGCTTTTGCAACTGCGGAGCAGTGCTTACACAGTCAAGGCCTTTTCTTCTTCTCACACCACCCCATCAGGGAGTGGACTGGGGGTGCACAAGAAGTTGGGAAGGAATGTCTAAAATATACATCTAAAAATTAAGGTTTGGATTCCATTGTCAAAGACATTAAGGGACATATAATCTTGCATTGGCCACGTTCAGTCCCTGAAAGACACACATTATTAGTTTGTCTGTAGTAAGCATTACTAAAGGCACCTGTTCTTAGCAGTATCATTCATCTGGGTCATGTTCAGGGGAGTGTTGATGACCACACTGGATAAGAAATCTAATTCTTATAATAAGATGAAGAGAGAATTTATACTCAAGAATGCAATAGATGGCCTACTTGATTGGAGAAATATTTGGTTTTAGGATAAATGAGTTACAATACAGGTAGTTAAGTTAGAACGGCTCATCCACAGGTGAGGAGACATTTTGAAAAATCTTGCTTGTTGTAACCTACTTTTAGAGTTATCATTCTGTGATTTAGCCTGACTCCTTAAAAATATGTTTTGACTTGCATCTTTTCACCAATCTGTATTTCTTTGTTTAAAATGTGGCATTTTTTATGTCGAATCTTATTTGAGACTATCCTAGGAAAATGTTGTGGATTATGCAGAGAAACAGCGGATGGCACTGTTCATTCGCTGCTCTAAAGTGGTAAGAAATGCCAGGTTTAAAAAGGCTGTATTTTAAAGTAATAAGCAAAAAAAAAAAAAATAAAAATTAATTGTCTCCTCTAAATGCGTACGCACCGGGTTTAAGACTATCACATCTGTGCTGGGCTTGTCGTAACCAGATTTGGGATTTAGCACGGGTGCTTTAAGGGGTGCAGGGTTTTTGAGTAAAAGGTGATGAAGTGACTGAATTACATTCTGAATTCCAGTGGTTCGGCTACATCAGTCTTATTTATTTGAAATGATACTTCTGCTTTGGGGGGCTTCTACTATAATTGGACTTTTGCATTGATGTGACTCATCCTCAGGCACTTGAGGACAATACTGCTATCGCTGCAGCAGAATAGCTGGCATGTTTGTCCCAGATGGCTTCCTGTGAGATGACATTCAGACTGGGGAAAAGAGGGAACAATTTTTAAGGGCATTTGGAAGACTTTTATGGATTACACTCACAAAACAGATGTTGCTCTGTAGTGTTCACAGCCATATTCTGTGTGAAGGCTACACTTGTTTTAGCTGAGCAGGGCTTCACAAATACTAGAAAATGGAGACTCTTCCCCCTCCGCCACCTCACTGCCCTGACACTTTCTCCCCTGCACTGTATATGGTGTGGATTAGATATCTCAAAAGAAATCAAAGCCTTTCTTTCTTTCTTTTTTTTTTTTTTTTCTCCAGAAGGAAGGTATGGAAGCACCGGATATGTTAAGTTACAAGCGTTTTTTATGCCAGGTATTTTTTTACTGTCATTCTAAATAGAATGGGCACTTGGGATAAATGGAGTTCAGAGAATGCCATGCGTCCCCAGCATAAGGACAGGAACCTTCTGCTTTCATGCAGGAATGCCCCAAAGCTTTATGAACAAGAATGAAATCCTGGAAGGCTGAACAGCTCAGTGAAGCAGCGACACAGTGATGACAAGAGCACTGATTCATGAGGTCTGCTAATTTATACGGGTGTGATTTAAGAGGGTAATTTAATAGGCCAGGGAACTACCAACTTGACCTCTTCACTGGAAGTTACTCTCAGAATAACAGAAGGTGCTGAACAAAGAGTGTGTCTGCTCCTGGGCTGCTAAGGTTCACATCCAGGAGTTTAAACTTAGGCCACTAGTGATTTTATTTTATGTTCATATGCCAGGCAGCAAGCTGAGGTAAGCAAGGGCTTTCATTCATGATTTCTGACAGATTTAGTTGTGCAGTGGCTGTGATCTTAGTTCCCTCTTCCACCAATGCAGCTGGATTTGACTGGTCAGTATCAGGTGAGCCTAGTTTCTTCCAAGTGTTCACCATATAATTCAGGCATAAATTACACAGGGTATTCACAAAGGGTAACTGTAGGTAGGGGAGGCTTGTGTCCTTAGACTCCTTCTAGAGTCAACGGAGCTCTTCCAGGTAATGATGCAGTGTTTAAGTTAGGTTCCTGCTTTCTCTGTAGGGTACAGAAGGAGCCTGGGAAGGCTGGTTTAGAGTGCCTAAGGATAGCCTTCCGAGTGTCGTCAACTGTATATGGAAAGGAAATGTGTAACTTTGATCATGTTTGCCTTAACACGTTTGTGTTATGCATTGTTCTCAACCTCCCAAACTATTTTAAATTCTTATTTTATCCAGGTTATGCTATAAATACAAGGATAACTCTTCTGATGGAATCTTTTACGAGATGCTTTTGGATAACTTAAAAGTTGCTGTTCATTCTGGTGACTTAAATGGTATCAGCTCACATATATCAAAGGAAAAACAACAAAGAGAAGAAAAAAGGCAAACAGAGCTTTCAAAAAGATACTGTTATTGCGGACAATTTTCTATTTAATGTAAAGAAAAAATATGTATAGAAAGGAGACTTTCAGACAGACTAAGGATACATGCTGGCTTTGTAATGGTATGTACTGTCTTGGGCTAATCTCTCATTTTGCAGAGATATATTCAGAATTGTACAACGCTCAAAGCATTACATCAGGAGAGCAAACACACATGGATCATTCATCAAAGACTCCAGGATTCAGGTAAAAGTGGTTGAGCTCACTTTACAGGGTCCACAAGGATTATGTCTCAATGCATCATTCAAAAATTGGGGTTTTGCCCTCTAGATAACATCTGAAGAGTGAGCTTGTGATGCTCTGCAGAATCAGTGTGGCTTGTTAGTCAGGAATTGTATTTGAACATTCTCAGAGGATCAGAAACTCTGGCACATGTCATGGCTGTGACTATTGCAGGCCACAGCTACAGCCTCCAACTGACCTAGCATTATTGATATTGAGGTTAGTAAGGTGTATGACCTATTCATTCTCCTCACTTTTTACCTTTGGATGTATATAAATGCCTGCATAAGCTAGGGGAGAAACAATAAACTTCCCTTTGTAATGGGATGAGGTTGTCTTAATTTTTTTTCTTATATTTCTCTGATAATCTACACGTATGGTCAGACCTGGGATACATGTATTTCCTTTTACTCGAATCCAGATACTGCTTTACTCAAATACGTCCACAGAGGCATGCTCACGGCCTGTCTTGCCTCATTTTTAGGTTGGTGTTTCATAAACCAGAATGTCCTATGCAAAGCTCACATTTCTGTCAATAGTTCTCAAGACAAGATGATACAAGCCTTCTGGGATATTTTTAAAAAGACCACAATCACCTTTACCTTCTTGCCAAAATGACTGTTGGCTATGAGGCCTTTGAACTGCTTTACACAGCGTGGTCAGTCACTGGCTATTGGGAGGATGTCAACCATTTGGATCTGTTAGCTGGATTCCTGCCAGCAGTTCATGTGAGACAAGTTCTCAGGCACATGGCCTGTGTCATTTTACTGTGTCAGGCCCACACAGAAGTGAGTCAACCCTTGTGCAGAAAGCTGGGACCATGATGCAAACTTACCAAGTCTGATCTTTCATTTATGACATTGACAAGAACTGTTGGTTTAGGCATTCTGACAAGTTTAAAACAGAACCTTTGGATGTTCAGTTCCTGAATTGGTCAGTATCTGGGAGATATGTCAGATGAGTTGCTCCTTCTCTAAGCATAAGCAGTGGATTACATCTTCCCTTCAGTTCCTCTTGCCCCAGTGATGTTCTGGGGTGGCCAAGTCAATTCTGGTACCAATACTTTCTAAGCCTTCTAGCCTGGAGTTTAAGGCTTCTGTCCCTCCTCCTGAAATTGCTAAAATGAAACTTCAGTATTCTTATGAATCTTAATGTTACCTTTTACCTTGATATATAATGGGTGCTGTATGGCTCTCATTTGCTAAATTATGTCTGCTCTTCTCTTTAGCAAGAATACATGAGCAGAAATGGAAAAGAAATATTACATGAGGAAAGTCTCTTGACTCACCAGAAGGCTGTGCTGCCATTCAGCATCACCTGCACAGGCTGGAGAGTTGGACGGAGAGGAATCTGAAGTTCAACAAGGGCAAGTGTAGGGTCCTGCACCTGGGGAGGAACAACCCCATGCACCAGTACAGGTTGGGGGCTGACCTGCTGGAGAGCAGCTCTGC
>VZSC01003610.1:45053-100540 GCA_013398225.1 Steatornis caripensis
AAAAAGAAGAAAAGGGGACATGGGAGGAATGTAGGAAGATGGGACAGTCTCTTGCCAGAATAGATTACCTAAAATGGATCCCCAAATCTGCTTTGTGGAGCAGCAGTGCAAAGGGAATCGTGCCTTCCACCTCTCTGCAGCTGTATGTGGTTCAGGGGCCTGAATTCATTCTGCAGCGTTTCTTGTCCAGGAGGTAGTACGTGGCAGGCTTGTGGGGAAAAGCAGTACCAGCAAATTCTACAAAAGACAGTTTTCCTCCAGCCTGCTAAATAAGCTAACGTCATTTCCTCTGGCACTTTTTACTTTCCAGGTGAAGTTTAGTTTTAGCCTGTCACTCGGTGCTTTTGCTTAAAAGGCCAGTCTCCAAAATATAGTCAAATTTTGCTCTCTGTCTCTTTCTACATAGAACTGAAGTTGCACAGAATAGATCTATATTTAAATGGCTTACTGTAAATGTAAGGAAGAGAGATCAATTTTCTGAGTAATTTCAAGTTAAGCCATAGGATAAAACACCCAGATATTTAGTATTCAAAATGGCATATTTAGCAAGAACATAGGCCATTATAGAACTTATTTTATTTCTCTTCTAACAGGTGTTGGAAGATCATGGCATGCCAATGGATGACAGTCAATTTAATCTACTAACAGAAAAGCCGGGGTTAGCAGACGGAGGGCTGAGTTATCCGGATTTTGTGGCAATACTGGAAGGTAAAGGAATTTTAACAGCAATAAGGCATGAAGCAAACCTTTCCTGGAAGATCCAGAACTCTCCTCTTTCGAGGAAAGGCTATTGCTGAAATTAGGAAGAAATCAGTGATGTGATTTTCACCACACGGATGACCTTCCTGTCTGTAGTTGTTTGACTCCTGATCCAGCTAAGCTGCTGAGTATCTAACTCAGGACGAGAGGGAAACTGGAATACATGGGATGTGAACTAACTAAAAGTTCACAGATAGGTGCCATGGAGTTGACACTAACAGACTGCAAAAAGCAACTGACTGCTCTGCATTCAGTAGATCCTTGTCCTCAGCATTTCTAACTCTTATTCACAGTCTTGGAATTATGTTGTATCCTAAATTACAGTGAATTATTTTATAGTAGCGATGTCCAGCAACTTTTTATATTCTTTGTAAAATGCCAGAAGACAGTAACTAGTCCTTTCAGGAAAGAAAGATCTGTTAGTAAGCCATTAGTGATGAGTTTTAGTGGCAGTATATACAGCTGGAGCTCTGTGGTGTGATCTGGTTACTTATTGGTTTATGGCTTTGAAGTACTGCTTTTGAATGTTAAAGCTGTTAAGGGACATTGCTACTAGAGAATGTTAAAACGTGGTTATCTATAACGTAATTGATAATTTTATTAGAGTCAGGAATTCCAGTGAGAGAGCGAGGTTTACTGTTTGTGTAGATACAGATGTATTGTCTGCCTATATAATGAGGCTGCGGTCTTCATTGATTTACTGTTGCTGAGGAATGAATCCCAGAGGAATATACTCATAATTCGGGAGCACGTTTTTACACTTCAGGTACGTGCCTTACCCTGTCAGTAATTTCACTGATTTCAAGGCACTGTAATTAAGGCGTTTGATTTTCAGCTCTTTAAAAATGAAGCTGATGGAATCTGAACTGATTTCTTAGGATGGAATCCTAAGTGCAAACTAAATCTAGTAAGTAATTATTAATTTCTTGTTTCTTTTATACTTATGCATTGTCTAGATTTTGTGGGTAAAATTCTGATGGTACTGAAGTCAATGGCAGTTTTGCCATTGGCTTCAAGGTCTGTTTTAACTTCCATATTATGCCTCGGTTATTTCTCAGAGGTGCGCGTTTAATTTTTTCACACTGTTACTATTCTTTTCTGCTGTCGTTATTTCTCTTTTAGAACCAAGACAAGAGGCAGAGCTGACTTGTGGCTGGCTGACATAATGTTCAAATTTTTCTTCATTCAGGTCTAGAAGTTTAGAAGTTTGTGAAAATAGCCAGCTAATCATCTGCCCACCAAAATACGTGCGCCTTCATCCGGTAGCATGGTGGTGATTGAAACAGGTTAACCTCAGGGAAAATGAGTGTGCCAGCTCTTTGATTTACATCAAGAATCCACAGTGTTTTTTCTGTATTTAATGTTTTTGCTTTTGCCAATTATGAGAATCACAGCTTTTCTCTCCATACATTACTATATCTCACAGTTGCAAAAGGAAGTGTGACCCACATTTAGCATAAAGTAAATCTCAGAAACCAGAAGGCAAAGAAGAAACCCTCCTAACTTTTATTTTTCAATGATTTGTGATTCACTGGAGTGGAAGTTGGTCTGTAGTTACAGAAAGAGAGAGACCTGATTTTCTTCTTATAAACTTTAGTGGGAAGATAACACGAATACAAATTTTCTTGACTAGACTTTGATAGAAACTGGCATTGAAAAAAGGGAAGGATAGTGCTTGTTTGGGCGGGGGAATAGGATTTAAAGAGTAAAATCAGGAGAAGTTAAAATGATGCAGTGACTACTATTTAGTGATTCTTTGGAAGAGCCTGTAGTTGTACAGGCTCTTGTGTGTCAATGTATGTAAATCTTTTAAAAAGAAAAGCAACATTCCTTTAGAACAGACCATTAACTTAGCATTTTTCTTATAAACCAGGAGGAGGTTGTCGTGAAATGTCAGTGTGTATATTTTTTTTTTGCAAGTTTTTCACATTTTAAAATCTGACATGAATTACTTTACTCCTCTACATGGCTCATATGTTGCAGAAAAATTCTAAAATGCTCAAGAGGCTACAAAAGATTCTTAGTCTCTTTTTCCCCAGAAGCGAGGCAAAATAGGTTCCTAGAGTATCCCTGCACAATGAGCAGAGGAGTCAGAACTGGAATGGTGACCAAAATAGCTTTTCTATGGCCTAAAATTATCTTAGCCCTTCAGGACTGGGAGTACACGGGTGCTTTGCTGGGAAGCAGGCTGTTGCCCTACCCTGATCCTGCTGGGCTGTGGCACAATAAACTTCTGACAATATGAAGCGGCTGCTTGTGCAGGACTGAGTCTTGCCAGGCAAAATAGTTTCAGGGGCGATAAGGGGGTCTTTTAATTCAGGAGTGTTTTGATGGCAGATCTCCTGAAATAGCTCGCCGGTTCAAACCAGAGGAGGGCTTAGCCAGGGTAGAATTGCTACAGGGGAGATGGTCTAGCATGCAGCAGTTGTGCTATACAAAGACCTAACAAATTACTTTCTCTGACACTGTCTGCAGCTCCTGCGTTCCCTCACTGAGACAGACGGGCAGTATGACAGCTCGTCATGGCTTTCACGATGCTCTTTTCTCCTCCTCCAGTCTGATACCTCCACTCCTCGAAGCAACCAGGCACGAGAGAAGGCTAGAGCAAAAGACAAAGACCTTGTCTCAGCTGAGCTTTCTTCAGCTGAGATATTATCTTCTTCACCTTGCACTGGGAAAACTAGCAGCTGAGGCCATTATTATAAATCAGGTGGACACCACTGATACTGCATACAGCTATTGAACTTTGTCATGTTTGGGCTGTAAAGAATACAATTGCAGGGGTTTTTGTTTTGTTTTTGTTATATTACTGTGCTATTTATCAGGTATGTTTAATATCATCTTTTCAATGTTTGCTCTACTTTGATTTCATTATTGCAGATGCCAGATTGAATGGGCCGGGAGCTACATTATGTAACAGCCCAAACCACAGAGTAAATGACGCTAAATATCGCTACATGACTGCTGAAGGATGCCTCAATCAACTTAATGATAAGCTGATGGAAGTCTATGGGGTGAATACATCGAGCCGGGGTTTGCTTTTGGCAGAGAAGCTAGTTATTATTTTGATGCAAACATTTGCTTTAAAAGTTGGTTTGGAGGAGCTGTCAGGAAAATGACTTTAAAAATTATGTTGGATTTCATGTCTTCTGTATTCTCAGAAACTTCCAGTTCAAATATGTTCAGTTTTCAAGGCAAAAACTTTCTTTTTTTCATAATTGTCTTCTCTGGAGCCTCTGCCAGGACAATGAGATCTGAGTTATTTTTTCCCATCCTTTTATGAGCATAGCTATTAAAGATTCTGCAATTAGAAAAGAATAACTCTGTACTACTAATTCATGGAACAGTCCAGCTATTCATGAGAATGGTCTTTCAAGATGTTCTTAGTGCCTAAAGTTTGCAACACAGTGATCTTAATCAAGAGTTGTTTTCTGTTTTTTCTACATTTGCTCTATTTTCTGTAATTAGCATTAGAATGTACTCCTGGAATTCTCACCATGGATATGCACAGATTAAGAGAGATCACATTTTACAAAGGAGAGAAGCCGCTGACATTGTTCGCTTGCTTAGTTCATCCCATCCCATTCTTGCTCCCTGGGAGAAGTGGAAAAATCAGCATTCAGGAAAGGGATACTCTGTTCAAACCAGCAAAGCCGATCATATTGATTACTTCAGATTTCTGAAGAACTGCACCATTTTAAAGGTGTTTGAACATTTTGCGTCTATTTTAATGGGAGAGGCCATTCAGCTGGTAGATCAGTTGCTGTAAAGTCTCTCTTCATTACAGGGTTTCAAAGCTGTGCAAGGGTAGAAATGAGGTACTTCTTAGTATATTACAGATGGAAAGTGGAGGTTAGTTTGTAAATTTGTATGAGGATGGCTTTTTGATGCTCCCTACTTTTGCTCAGTTCCGTACGTGCTTGAGATGAAAGCAGTAAGACTGCAGTTTACCGTGGACTATCCCAAGTGTTTGGTAAGGCAGTACCATAAATGCTTTGTATTCTCAAACTGTGTTAAAATATTTGCCTGTTGTCAAAACAAGTCTAGAGCAAACATTTGTTATTTATGTTTAAAACTATGTAGTTGACATATTAAATACATTTAGTTAAATATTCCTTGTTAGGACACCTATTCTGCCTTCCGTGAAACAGACAGTAACCATGACGGTATCATCAACACACTTGACTTTCGGCAATTCTTGGACAGCTTTTTGCTTCGTCTTAGAGGTGAGGAATTCGTATGCCTGCTTGGTTTGTTGAGAATGAACCTGACCTCCATGTTAAATTACCAAGAATTCTGTCAATTGTTCCACACCCAAGAGACTAAGGAGGTACCTCCACAGCTCGTGCCATCTCACAAGTAAGAAAGAAAAAGTTGTGTAGTACCTACAGTACTCTGATGTGTTTACAGACATGAATATACTGTGTGAAAATTTGGATATCATTGAAAAAAGGAAATATTAAAATATGTCTTTATCAAGCTGGAGTTGGGGAGCTTTACCACACTCTCAGTGATTTATGACTCCATTAACTCAGACATTGAAACCACCAATAGGTTTAAATGCCAGAACTACCCCGGGAACCGCTTAAATCTTTAAGGTCAAACATATGTACTGGTGCCTGAGTTGGAGCCTTAGAGCTGAGCTAGCCTCCAAACCGGCCAACTTTGCTGCATCTTCCAAGCATACAGAATTGGGGACTTGCTTTGGGAATCAGATGTCATTTTGGATTGAGGAGCAGCCAGGGTATTACCTGTCTGGCACAGTGTCTGTCANTGCCTGAGTTAGAGCCTTAGAGCTGAGCTAGCCTCCAAACCAGCCAACTTTGCTGCATCTTCCAAGCATACAGAATTGGGGACTTGCTTTGGGAATCAGATGTCATTTTGGATTGAGGAGCAGCCAGGGTATTACCTGTCTGGCACAGTGTCTGTCAGTTCTGAGAATACTGTTGTTGTCAGCGTACGTTACAGTAGCCCGAAGCCTCATGCTTCAGACCTTTATGCCGCCAGGGGACTGAGAGCAGACAAGATCAGGCGAGGTGCACAGAAGCATTGAGGCACTTTGGAGTGGGTGGAGGATAGGGAGCATAGCGCTGCAGCCTCCCTCCCTGCGAGAAGGGATGCTGCTTAAAACATCTGGAATTTTAAAGTTTGAGCTTAACTTTAATGATAAATAGCATTTAGGCACTAAAAAATTCATTCTAAAAAGTCAGTGTGAAACTCTGTTTAACTGCGCAAACAGAAATAAATTCATAAAAACAATGACAAGATACAGCAGGACTGAAAAAGCTCCTGATGAGCAACTCATCTCCACTGTGGCAGTGAAGATGTGATATGTAACACGTAGGCTTATTTCCCACTTTTTATTTGTCTCTTACAGCGTTACTGTTGGCTCTGATGTTAGTAATATTTATCTGCTTGGTTTGTTTTTCTTTTTCCCTGAGTTGGACAACTGAGTGAATCAAGGACATCAGCCTAAAACAAGAAAGGAAACTGATGATGACTGAGTCTTGCTAACGGTTGGAGCCTGAGACCCGTTACTGTCGCACTCTCGTTTCTGTTTCTGTTTGGAGTTAGCTAGAAATTAAAACCTTTTGAATTTTCAGCTCCAGAAAATTCTCATTTCAAATACTGTTTCAGAAGTCCAGCAAAGAAAATACAGTGATTGAAAGCCTTAAGAACACTTGCATTTTCCCACCTAAGTTTTTAGCCTATTTTTGTTGGTCAATTTTTTAGGCTTATGGAATGTTCTTTCAAGAAGTGGGAGTGGGGAAAACTCAGAAGATTCCCAGGCACCTAAAGTGGATTAATGTGGCATTCATGTTTCTAAACCCAAACAGAGCCCTCAGCAAAGGCTGCCAAGGCCCAGAGCCCCGGCAGCTCAGAAGTGGCTGGGTTTGCAATGTTGCAGTTCTCTGGGACCTAAGTTCTGCTCTGCACGTGCCATGGGTGGTGCAGGAACTCAGTGGGTAAGTCAGATGTAGTTACCACATCTCGCCTGGTTCTGCAGACCCAATATTCCTCTGCCTCTCATTTGAGAATCTTGGTCCAGGGAGCGTATTTCCGGAACGTGGCTGAATCAGGCTCTGAAGCCTTATGTCTGCAGCATTTCCTTACAAAGCAATAGCTGGAGGAGAAATGGGTGCTAGGACATAGCATGAGGTGGTCAGCTGTGTGTTAAGAGAAACTACTGGCCTTCCCTCAGTTTTCTAACTGGAAGTGCTTAGAATAGCTAATGAGAACTGAGCACCAAAAGAAGGGCTGCTCTGCTGAGGTGAAGGAAGGTGCACTATTTCAAAGCATGGTGAGACGTAAAGTCCCCTTGATTCTCAGGTAGGTGTGTCCTTGCACGGCACACAGATTTAGTCAGCTTTCTGTGTAGTGTGACAGCTATGCTGGGTCCTAATCTGAGGCACCCACATTTCCTCTGCATGCTTGCATTCAACCAGAAGCACCAGGCCCTCAAAAGTTGGGCACTTGTAATGGTGGCTGAATTTGCAAATGTGGGTCTTACTCCCCAGACTTACTAGCCATGCCTTGGTGACTCCCAAAGATAGTTTTGATCTATGCTATTGATGTAAATCAAGGATAATCTTCCTGGAGTCACTCCAGGATGTAATTGTTGCTGAGATAATTAACATTTCCTTCGATGTGTATAAATGATCCATGCTGGCTCTTGAGTTTGAGGGAGAATTGAACAACATTGATTTGAAAATAAATAGGAAATTACAAAATTTAAAACATCTTTCCTAACCTGCAGCTAGGGAAATAAGGCACTATTTAAAGAATTAAGTTTACACAGATGTGAAGTAACAGTCTTTAATGGGTATCTTAGATACTAGGAAGCAAACCCACCACTACCGTGAAGAACAACAAAAGGGACGGAAACTTGTGGAGATTAAGGATCCCACTAACGTAAAACGTAGTTAGTTGTTATTTAATTTTTTTTTCTTTTCTGAGAAAAAAACAGATGATAATGGATGCAGAGCTAGCTTGTGATCACGTTCATTACTACCTTGTTATCAAAGCAAGAGCCAGATGGCATAACCTAGCAAAGGTAAGAAGAACGTTTTCCTTAAATAGATAAGCAGCACTAACAGATTTCAGAACATTATGCAATGTTGATCTGCAGATTCTATAAATATTCAGAGAGACCCTTGCAAAATAGCTCATTAATGATAAAAACCTATTATGCGATTAAAAAAAAATCAACAGTTTGAATAATATTCCATTTTTGTAATGTTGATTATTTAGTAAATGCTTTTACAGTTATTTCTAAAACTTTCTTCGTATTTTACTATTATTGGTTTTATTTAATGTTTCTGTTGTAAGAATAGTAACAGGCCTGTTACTATTACTATTCAAGGCCTGTTTGACTACGTGCTGTACACAAACATGCACCTCCTCCCGTGCTGACACCCAGTGCTGCCCAGCACAGTGAATCACTGACTGTGATGCTTACACCACCTGAAGAGACTCTCACGAAACTGTCCTACAAAAATTATTTCCACTTTTTTATGTTTAACCTGTTGAGTAGTTGCAATATTTGGACAACAGAATAGCGCGAGGGAAAATGAATATCATTTTTTCGTTAAATGTTTGTGTAAATCAGACAATAGTACTGGTAGTCTCGGTTTACAAGATGAATGGTAAAAAAACCCAACAAACCCAACCAAAACCCAAACCAAAATCTAGCTCATATTAGGTATAGAACAAGTCGGGGACAAAATCTGCAGGTCTGCCGTTTTCCAGTGCCTTCATCTTCCACTGGCATGCTTCAGCAGTGGGCATACCCACATATGCTGCAAACACGCTTCTCATGCTCAGGTCCCCTGTGCTTGCAATCAGTAAAAGACTTTCCACACAGAGAACATCACCTGAACTCCTGTGATGTCAATCCCGATTCAAGATTTTGAGAGTTGCACATCCACAGCGGAAAGTAGGAAACAGTAAAAATGAAATGAAAAGACATTAAAAGATGAAATTCAGACGTGCATCATTTTCCGCTTCTTTCTCAATTCCCATTATTCATTCAGCTTATAGAGAGATCAAACATGGTGTCAAACTTGTTGGTTCTTGTTAGTGTTGATTTCTTTTACATTCCAGAATTTTCAGGAATTTGACAGTGAAGGAAATGACATTATACAGCCAAGGGACTCGAAGAATGTCTTGTTTAGATTCAGCACTCCGGTCACCCCGGAAGACTTTAAGCAGCTTTGGGCAAGGTATGACAACTCTAAATTATTAGCTTTTGCAATAATATATCTTTTATAGGATTACAGAGCCTGTGGTAGTGCAGCAAATGACACTGGATTACAATGCACAAGAAATCTTTTATTTCGTTATGATTGTGACCTCAGATCACGGCAATGTGTCACAGAAGGCTGTGTCTTATCATATGAAGCTCAAGAATATGATTAGATCCATCAGTTTCCAGTGGGGCTTTCTCTTTAATTTAACGTGCATTTTATTCTTGGACGGCACCTTAGGTCACTGGTTAAATTAACTTGGTTTTAATCAATTTTGTTCATATACACAAACACCTACCTTAGTTTGTGATGGGTGGAAGTCAGTTCCAAGTGTCTCGGGTCATCTGAGAACTGCAGACAAAGCTTCCATCGAGGATCTCCTTGGATGGGCTGCGTTGCACACCTGTCTGAAGGCAGCCCTACCAGCCTCTCGTTTCCAGAGCACTAAATTTACTTACAACATTTTCAACCCAAATAAAAGTGATTCAGTCAAAAGAGAAATGGTACGTACCAAACACATAACAAAAGAAAGCTAGGTAATTTCATGCTGTGTAAGAATGGCAAGTAATATCACAAAATGTTTTTATAGGCAAGTAATCTGTGGTGAAGTGGGGGAAAATACTTGTGTGCCTTCAACAAAGAGGAGCTGTGCTGTCATCTGAGTTTGAAACGGCACAGATGTCAGCTGTATGTGACATTATATAAAAAGCCACCTTAATTACAGGTCTATTTAAAAAAACAATCACTCTCTCTCACATATAGAACCTGGGTGTATTGCATTTTGGTTTCAAACTGCATTAACTATATAGTTTTTTTCTTAGCACTGATTCATCTCTGAATTATTTTCTACTCCATTAGATTTTACTTCCTATTCTTATTCCGTATGGATGCCACAGCACATCGAAGAGTATCCTTTTCATGCAGTTACCTGCTGCACAACTTCACTCCCGTCAGCCACTCCTTTTATAGAGTAGCTAAAATCTCTGACGTGCCCGATATGTCTGTAACTTGAATAAAGGAATTAGAGTGAAGCCAAGGCTAAATTAGGCATTACCATGCATCAGAGCACTAGCAGCGAGAGAAACTGCAGGGGGAAAAGCCTATGGAATGGTTTATACCTAAGAAAATACAAGAAGTGTTTATAAAGCTAAGTCTAGGTTTCTGAAGGATGGTTACAATTCTGAGCATCTCAGACTTGTGTGACCAGTTTGAGACACTTGAGACCGAATTTTCAGGAGGCCAGTTCACTGCATCTCCAGCCAGACCCTGAAAGGCAGCAGTACTGAGAGCTGGAGAATACCCCTGACAGTTTGGTCCTCAGGGTAGTATTTTCAGAATCGACTCTGTGATTACAATGCACAAGCCACATCTTTCGAGTCTCATATAAAGTCACTCATTCTCAGTGTGGTATGGTACCTCTGTAAGGAAGGGAAGTCCGTGAGATTTAAGCTGTTAAGTCACTCAAGGACATCTGTAATGACTTTCTATGAAGAAGCCATGAATATTTAAAAAGAGCATTTCTTTTTCAAGGTATGATACAGATGCAAAAGGATATCTTGCTCACCAAGAGTTTTTACGGAAACTGGTGATAGAGTTTGCACCCACTGACACAGGGCTCAGCAGACACTTCACGGAAGGCAGTTATGCACGTTTACAAGCACATTATAGTAATCAACAGAAGAAGCACTCAAAGCTAGAAGAGCAGCAGAAACAGCCAACTGAAGCTCTGCATGTGAGAGAAATTAAAAAGCAGATCAAGTAAGTTATTTATGAGCTTAGCATATCACTTTCTGTTTGTGGTTAGTTTGTTAAGATGACACTGCGTATAATACAAATGTAATTTTGCAAAAAAACTCTGAAAAGGAGTCCCAGAAGGTACCGGACCAAGCTCACCCATAGTGTTTTTCCTTGATTTGCTGGAGATAAGCCTAGCTCAGTGTGCACTGTGAGACTTTTTAAATAGATGTTCTCCGTGGCTTATATTGCTTATTTTACAGACTTTATGGCAGCATCTATACTGACAAATCAGAACGTCCAGAGGCTTTCGCAGACTCAGCCACCTATGCTGCTAGGCTGCCAAAACAGTCCTCGTCATGCTTTGGCCTTTGTCAGCTAATGTTTTCCCTGTTCACTCCCAGCACCGTTTGGGAACAAGAACGCTTCAAGGACTGTTCCTAATAGGCAGTTTATAGGCAGCTGCTCCCTTTCGGCGGCTAAGAAGGTTCACTAGCAGAGATGTGCCAGCTGGCCTCTGTGCCCGGAGCACTCCCTGGCCTGTTCATTGGTATTGTCTCAGCTTGTGGTTCCAGTCCTAATGCTGCTGTCAGCTCAGATTGCGGGAGAAGAGCAAGCGCAGTTTTTGTCACCCTGCAGGTCTCTTCTTCTCAGACCGCTTTGGGCAATGTAGACTTGGGCCTGCCTGATTGCACTCAACGGGCTGTTCTTGCAGCTGGAATGACTGGACATGTAGGACACTGTGGTCTCATATCCTACCCTGTCCCTTGGATGAGGGCCAAGTAGCAATTACAGTTGGTTTCACATCCCTCTAGCAGCTACTGAAATTGTTATTAAATGGCTTTGTAGATGCAGCAAACAGCAGCCTTGACAAGGAAGGACCCTGGCTCTGTACGGCAGAAATAAGCATCTTGTGTCCAAGCAATAGGAGTCTCTGCCTCAAACAGAATCAACACTTGCACAGCTAATAGGTCATTGCTCCCAAGAATAGCATTTGACAAACAAATGACAAAATGATATCCTACTCAGAGTAGCGTCTAATGATCCATGCTTGCCTTAGTGAGTCAGCAGTGATTAGCCTGCTGCTGCTGTAGGATTCCTGCACCTGCCAGCAGATTGAGGCAGCAGGAAAATCCTCTGCCCCAGTATGGTGCTGTTAAAACTTTATATTTCCAGGTTGTAGATAGATACCACCTGGATGCTTATCATGCTTTCTGCTTGTGCACTTCTTCTCATGAACTGCTGGGGATTTGGGGGGGTCGGTTTATGTTTTTTATTTAGGAGTATAAACTCTCAAGAGTACATAACATGTGAAAATATACCCCTAAGAGCACAGATTTGCTTTCTTTTGTGCTTGGAAAGTGTCTGGAAGTTGTAGGAATGAATAAATTATTATTGATAAGAATGATAATTCCCCATGACATTGTTGGTAAAGGTGATACACTCATAAACAAAGAAAAGCAGCCTTGTCTTGCAGATAAAGCAGCAGCTTGGGAAATCATTAGACAAAAAACCCCCACAAAACACAGAGAGAAGCCTGTAACTAAGGCTTTTGCCTCTTCAGCCTGTTTTTTAAAATTCTCTTTTTCAGTATCCCAAATAGGCTGAAGGAATCGAGCAAAACTCTCCTTTCTTTTCAGCATCACAGGTCTCCCACCTGCATTGCAGCTCTCCAGCATAAACTGCACTTATGACACCCACAGGTATCAACGAGCATTCCACCTGTAGAAAATTGCATAATATACAACAGAGATGGTTGGGCAGCTGCCATGTTGCAGGCATTGCTTATTACTGTATTTGTAACTATCCGATGTGAAACTTGGGCCCTAACTGTCTAATATCAGTCGCTTCTGCTCCATTTGGTGTACCAAACAGTTGTGTCTAGTCTTACACTTCGATCAAGAGCCCTTTTGGTCAGAAACCTTCTATTTCTTTCCTGTTAGTGCAGTGCCAAGCGTAAGGCAGCTCTGCCTCCAATGCTATAAATACGAAGCAGCTCTGCAAGTAGGGAAGATGCTGTGCTGCAAGCAGAAATTATGCAGTGTGGCTCAAAGATGCAAATACTCATCCTGAAGCAGCTGGAGAGTAATTAAATCAATGGGAAAGACATGCTGGGTAAAAATAAAATAGTCACGATGTGACATGCTGGCAGGTCCAGATCATTTAGAATTATTTACTTCTGAGAACCTACCATAACAACATCTATGTATAGAACTATGTATATGGCAACTAGACACACAAACACATACATATGAGAGCATAGCGATTGCTTAACTGTAATCTGGAGGAAAACAGAAATTGGCAGATTGGGTCAAGTATAACTGGGTTCAGTCACCTGCTAGCAACCAGAGACAGATGTTTCTAGTTGAGGTGGAGCAGGCTTCTAACAGATGGACTTGAATATTCTGCCCCCTGCACTGGGTCTGCCTCATCCAGCGCAATGACCGAGTTTGGTTTAAGCCTGCAGATGGGAATTTTAGATCTCCTTCAAAAATAGTGTTCCAATTGTTTGTTAGGTTCTGGCTTTTCACATCAAGTTCTGTTCTTAATATTTTGAAATTTCTGGCACCTTCAGCTTCCTTTGGGAAAGAGTTCACAGCTTAGTCACTCACGGTCTGCAAAAGTATTTCTTGTTATTGATTATTGCCACCTTTCTGTTCCTCTGAACATTCTCTTCTCGTCTCCCACACTTCCTCACCCGCCTCCTGGCTGGTGGGAGCAGTCCTGTGGTAGCAGTTCCTGTCTGGTTTTCTCTCTTGGAAAGCTGGAAGCGCGAGAGGAGCTGAATCCAGGCCTCTGAACTCCTCAGATTTCACGTAAGGCTCTGGAAAGCCATAAGTGACTCTTAAGCCGGAGTCATTGTATAATGGATGAATCCATCCACGTGGTGGCTGTGAAGGCAGCGATCCAGCCGGGTGTCAGCCTCTGCTCCAGGCCCACATCCGAAAGCTGAGATACAGGAAGCACAGTTGGGCATCATGCTCTTTTACCATAAGGGTCGGTGTAAGGAGATCTGCTCTTGGTCAGGAAAACGGATGCAGTGGCTGTAAAACCTAACCCTATTGATCCATGTGGGTCTCAAGCCCCACTTCATTCTCAATGAGTTGGAAAACTTACTCCTTTCGCCTGTCAAATTTGGACTGGGAGGAGGTATTTGCCTGGGGTATGAATTTGCTGGTTATAGGACCCACTTCAGCAGCACCCACTCCCCCTTCTGTGATCTTGCTTAAGCCCTCTCATTTCTATTTGCACAGTGGCTGTATCCAGCCTGTACCCTTTCTTCTGGCTTTCTGCAAGGGCTCTTCACCTCATCCTAACAGCTTTGGAGCAGTTTCAGTGCCCTATGATTACACACTGTGAGGCAGACAAAAGCTCTGGACATCTTACAATTCAAAACATACTGCTGTGCAATTTTTTTCCCCCTTTTGCTTTTGTTGCAACTCACAGGAACAAATCACCCAAATTAGAAACAGATATTGAACAGTGGCTCTCCAGCTTTTCAAGAAAAACACAAAACATTTGCAAGAAAATACTATTTTTTGGCAATGTAGCTTGATCTGCGGTTTTAATCCTCATTTTGTCCACGAACATATTTACTGCTATGAGTGGTATAATTACTACTTGGAAATCTTTTATCAGTCCTAAAAATGTTGAATGCCTCAATTTTCAAAAAATATGAATCTTCAAAAACTGTTTTGATTTCACTTCAGCCTTTACTTTCATTGGGAAGATTTAAGTGGAAGATGATAGTGGTGCTGAAGAGTGGCACTGAAAGTAACATACAGTTGAAAAGGGTTCCAGAAATTTTCTGCAATGAGAATACAACGTGGACCGTATCACACCTTCAAAGTACACCCTTGCAAGGTGGAAGGAGCAGTGCTAAATAGTCTTTCTTGGCTGGAGGAGATCAGTCTCTCACTGAAATCACAAACTGCCCTTAGGGTGGTCGGCTGGTTTTGGCTTTTAGGCTGCTGTATCCCGTTTCCTAGGCGTGACTTTCTTGGTGTCTTACTAGGCCTCAGCATCCTCCACCATTGTTCCTCTGCAATCACTGTAAAGCCATCATTTCTAAACTGTAACTCAAAAAAAAGCAAACCCTCTGTCAGGAGGTTTTACATTTATGTCTCTGCTGGAAATTCTGCAGGCTTCTGAACATAATAAAAGTTAAAACTCAGAAATGTAATTAGCAGATGTTGGATCTCTAGGGTCTCATATCTAAGAGGAGGTTGAAGGAGTCTGAGCTGGTTAGTCAGTAATTAGATACACGGAGATTCAAGACAGTAAAGCCAGCTAGAGTGCAATGCAAGCGCACTCTGGCTGATTTGCACCCTTGGCAGCATGCTTCTGTGCTCTTTCCAATACGAGTCTTGCTTTGAGTGTAAACCAAGTACCACATGGTAACAGGAGCAGAACACGAAAAAGAGGAAAGAATTAACTAGGAAAAAGAGATTTGAAAGTGAGAGAAAAGGTGATGATAGCTCTTTAGGGGCTTTTAGAGACTCTAAAACACACTGGCAATATTGCAGTTTCCTTGAAAAGGCTCACATCATGCTTTGAAACCTGTATACAGCAGCTAGATTAATCATAAGGAAGCTCACAACTGTCTTCTGGAATATTACAGGAGTAGGAGCAATCAAAGTTTTTACTGGCATGAAATCAAGCCAGGGTGAGAGAGCAATCCATGCAGCTACAGAAAGTTGAAGGAATATTGCACTCCCAAGGAAACTTGAACTTTGGAAAGGAACAGGTTTCATATAAGAATGCAGGAGAAATCCTTTGAAGAATTTTTAGCTGATCTTAAAATAACTGATCAATCAAGTAGCTATGACGTTTTCAGAGATTCAATTTTAAGGGATCAGATAGCGATTGGCCTCAAAGATCCAAAGATACAGAAAAGGTCCCAGGAAGGTAGGATGTAAAAAAAAAAAGGGGATAGAAAAATTTATTTAGTCAAGCTAGGATGGTCGTAAGGGACAGTATGGAAATATCAGAAGGGGAGCAGGACATGGTGTCTGTCAGGAAAGGAAACTAGGAGAATTTTGAAGAGATTCCTCAGAGCTATCTGCAAGAAGCAGCCAAAGTGAAATATGTAAGAATTCACAGTTTCACATTATGTCCAGGAGTTCAGAAATTCTGCAGCAGCTATAAGAAATACAGTTATTTTCCAAGACTTTGCAACTGGAAAAGCAGAAGCAAAAGAGAGTAATACCCTCCATACCCCCAGATCTACGGGATGGTGCACAAACCACCAATACAACAAAATACCACAGAGAGATTCTGTGCAAAAGCTGCACAAGAGGGCTGCAAACTAAGGACAAACACCTATAAACTCAAAACTGGTGCTCAGTCAATGTTACATCCCAACACACTGTTGAAAAATCTGGCTCAGGAATCTCTACATATGAAGAAAGACTATTGAAACCGAGGGTGTCTACCGAGAATCTAGTTCCTACTAAAGGATTGTATGAACTTACTTAAGTTGAAAAGTGAAGATAAACACAATAGTTTAAGTGTATAGGCAGAAAGAGCTTATATTTGGTCTAAAACATGAGCTTAGTTAAAGCTGTGAGCCTGATGAAGGAACCATAAAGACAGGCAATCAGTACCCAAAAATCGGTAGTGTCAGAGATAAAGTAGACCCAGAATATAGACCTGTATTTTCACAGAAATGTGTGCTGCTAGGAACATTCCTCTGGTTGTGAGAGAGAAGCTTGTAAAGGAGCTGAATTATTTAGGAGTAATGGTGGGAAGTTTAAAAATGGGAAGTTCAATTAGCAACGGGAAGATCAAAAGACAAGTCACTGAGATAGTCCTTACATCCAGTGGGGCTAAGTATATGTTTCAGGGCAGACCCTGCCCTATAAGGGATATTTTCAGGTAAAGGGATTGCATATGTTTTTACAAATATTAATACTTTTTTACAAAAATGACAAATTCAGACTCTTCTGCTGGATCCAAGCAAACTTCCTTGCATGACAGGAGTTTAACACTATGCATTTTTAGACCACTGTACAGGAGGTTCTGCTTTCAAAGACTTCCTTTAGGCTTAAAGTCCATTCTTGAGTTTTCTCAGGAAAGTGTAGGAAAAGCTATTCACTTGAAGCAGCTGTGGCTGCTTAAGTAGATACTGAAGACATCAAGTAGAGAGAAGACCTAAAAAGCATATGAGATTTAGCATGTCCCATGTTAGCCCTATAACAACGGATTACACGCCTGAAGGGACATGATGGAGGTCCATACAGCAGGACCTGGACAAGCTCAAGAAGTGGGCCCATGTGAAAATCATGAGGTTCCACAACACAAAGTGCAAGGTCCTGCATGTGGGTTGGGTCAACCCCTGGTATCAATACAGGCTGGGGGGATGAAGGGATTGAGAGCAGCCCTGTGGAGAAGGACTTGAGGGTGTTGGTCGATGAGAAGTTCAACATGAGCTGGCAATGTGTTCTTGCAACCCAGAAGACCAACCGTATCCTGGGCTGCATCAAAAGGAGCGTTGACCAGCAGGTCGAGGGAGGTGATTCTCTCCCTCTGCTCTGCTCTTGTGAGACCCCGCCTGGAGTACCATGTTCAGATCAGGGGCCCCAGCACAAGAATGACATGGACCTGTTGTAGCACATCTGGACGAGGGTCACGAAGATGATCAGGGGACTCAAGCACCTCTCCTATGAAGACGGACTGAGGGTGCTGGGGTTGTTGAGCCTGGAGAAAAGAAGGCTCCGGCAAGACCTTATAGCAGCCTTCCATTACCTGAAGGGGGCTTATGAGAAAGATGGGGACAGACTTTTTAGCGGGGCCTGTTGCATTAGAACAAGGGGTACTGTTTTTAAACTAAAAGAGGGTAGATTTAGACTAGATATAAGGAAGACATTTTTTACAATGAAGGTGGAGAAGCACTGGAACAGGTCGCCCAGAGAGGTGGCAGATGCCCTATCCCTTGCAACATTCAAGGTCAGGTTGGACCAGGCTCTGAGCAACCTGATCTAGTTGAAGATGTCCCTGCTCACTGCAGCGGGGGTTGGACTAGATGACCTTTAAAGGTCCCTTCCAACCCAAACCATTCTGTGATTCTACGATTCTATTCCTGCGAAGGAGAAAATGTAAGGCTCGGGTGCTGGCTGCTTGACGGTGGCTTAACAAGGAGCGGAGTGAACTGATCTGAGCTGTTAGATCCACAGACTTGGTGAGAGGCTGAGACAATGAATCGTGCTTGATTATGTCAGTTACACTGTTGAACTTTCTTATCAGTGTAATAAGCCTTTTATACTAGAAATCCTGGCTCTCTAACGAACCCAGCCTCCACGCTCTGTACCCTAGGGCTGTCAGAAAGAGCAACCCCAGAGCACATGGAGTGCAGCTGTAGGTACTAACCCCGATCCAAACGTTGTTTTTGCCATAAGGGTATCATCTTGTAAGTGCCCAATATATGTAGATAATTTATGTATACTTGGTAATCTGCATCAAGATGTAATTCACAACTATTTAAACTTATAGTAATCCTAAGTGACTTTGCTACCTGAAGACATGCAGTAAGGAGAGATGTTTGCGTCTGCCTTGTCCCCTTGAGGCAAAATGCAGAGAGGCTTTTGTTGAATCGGGAAGCAGAGAGATACTGCTTGGGTTTCCAAAATTTGATCAAAAAGTCTCTGACGTCAGTGAAGTATAAGCGAAAAAATAAAGTGGGGAGAAGACAAGATTTTGAGGCCTGACTGTGATCACGTGTAAGAAATGATAAATATCTCAGAGAAGTTTTAAGGTGCTGATCTGAAGCCCAAGTGAGTCAGCAGAAGCTCTGCCCGTCATCCCTTGGGCATGGATCGGGTCCTGCACTACTCCAGATTTTGCTCAGTTGTTTTCATTGAAATACTTCTTACTATGTCAAAGTTTCAGGAGCCTCAAACTGCAGAAAGTATGCTGCCAAACTCTCATCATGTTAACAGCTGTAATATTTTGTAACTCCGATCTGTACAGTCTTTAAAAGGGAGCACTATGTTTTGTAACTGCAGTTCTGAACGAGGAGAGTAACCAGTTAATCACCCAAGGAGTATTTGTTTACAATGGGAGGCTTGAGCCATGCAATTCCATGTGCAAATTAAATGGGAGGGGCATGTTGCATTTGAGGTTTATTTGTGAACAATTTGGCAGTCTTTGAATAAATTCTGTGAACTTACCACACACAAATAAGCTCAAAATCTTTCCCTGCCCCTCCACCCCTATTTTGTATATTTGTTTGTATCCTTTTTATCTGATTTAACAAAGGAGCTAAAATAAACATCTGCTCTCTTTCAGGGATAAATTTAGGGATTACTTCCAAGATTTCAATAAGGCCTTTCATAAAGTGGACAAAAATAGAGATGGCTATGTGACCTGCACAGGATACTACAAGAATTCAAGTGTTACCTTGATCATGATCAGTTCGGTAGTCTTCTAAACAGGTTTGTATTATTATCCCCTAAGGACTTCTTTGGTCACACCCAACAAAGCCTATAAGCTTCTACTTAGTGTTAAGCATATAAGAAGCTCTGTTGAAGCTAATGGAGATGCTCACATGCTTTAAAGTGTGCATAAGTGAAAAATCTTTTTAGGTAATGTATTGATTCTGTAGGTAATGAGAGTGAAGAGGCTTCTTACATTAAAAAGTATGCTTTGAGTGTGTGTATTTGTTTGCTAGTTTGTTTTATTTATTTAATTTCAATTTAATTGTGTGTGTGTGAACCAGATCCTGTTCAAAACAGAAACAAAGTTAAATCGGGTTACGAATTAGCAGTCATTTTCAAATGATCCAATGCTGCTGCCGTGCAAAACTATGCTTTTAATTCTCTGTATTAACATGAGTAAGAAGAAAAATCTCTTTTGTAGAGGCTGAAGAACACAAAGGACCTGCTCCAACATTAGGTAGCTGGGGTTCTCTTCACCAAACAGTCCCCCAAAGGTCATATGCCTGGTAGCACTGGCTTTTGTTCTCCAGAGCCTGCCAGACCAGACTCTTTTTTGAAATAAAATTAACAAAGTCTTTTCACAGTTCACCTTTAATTGGGTGATCAACTTTTTATGAATTGAAACCTTAATAGGAATCTGCTGCTTGTTTCTTTCTCAAAGACCTCTTGATGATAAACACCTCTATTCATTGTAATTTTGTGCAGATTATTCCTTTCTTGATCCAAAATAGTCTTTTCTAAATAATACAGAGTAGATTAGCATATGTATTTAGTTTTATTACTAAAATTTTAATGCCCACTTGGCAATTTAGTTCTCTGCTGAAATGGTGTTGATTATTTCCTTTTCCACACACTGTCTCTGGTATTGAAGCCAGCTTGACATGGGTAGTATGTGGGAGTGTTGTGCAGCTGCAAGATGCAAAATCAGGGCTCTTGAATTTTTTTTTTTTTTTACTAGCAGATATGGGGTCTATAGTTAATTTATTTTCCAGCCTGTTTTATAAAGCTTCCTCTTTGTTTTACTGGCTCTCCCCATTGATTAGACATTCTTGTAACTGGATATTCTGGTGATTGGTAGCTGAGGCAGTGGTCCCCAGTGATTTACTGTGGAAACAGATGATAAAAGTATGTTACAGTAACTGAGTTTTGAATAAGAAAATCAGGGTTGTGTAGTGGAGCCATCTCCTCTGTCAAGTCTTGGCTCTGTAGGACTTGCCTTGACCATAATTCTAACAAACAAGCTGAATGCAAGACTAAAAAAAGCCCAGCCTTTCCCCTGCAGCATAGGAATTGTCTACCTAATACATGTGTGTAAAGAATCTACAGTTCTGGTAATTGGCTATAAAATTACTAAAGTCTATTAAAATCTCTTCATAGATGGTAACCGTAAGGTCAATCTGGAATAATTCCATTGGAGCCGATGGATCTGTATTAAAAGCGCCCAAAGTATACTGTAGTCTGGAGACTCTCTGATTGACTTTCAATGGTAGGAAATTCCATAAAGCGACTGCACTGGCTTTATACTGGGTAAGCGAGAGCAGAGCGAGGGCCTGCTATTGTATCCCTTGCTGTGACAAACTCTACAGGCTCATTAGACAGGGTCGAAGTCCTCATTTAAAATATACCAGATGTCTTTTCATTTAGTGGTCACAAGTCACAGGACACCGGAGGAAAGTAGCTTTTCATGTAATGGTTAGTGCTATTCATCTCATCTTGGTCTTTCATGCTAAATAACTTCTGTTTTCACATATTTTCTGCATATGTGAAGCTTGCTTTAATTTTTATGTCTTTTTATGCTAAAAAATCTTCGAATAAAAATCAATTTAGTTTAGTAACAAAGTCCTGTGCAGAAAAAAAATCCCCAAATCGTATGCAAGAGCTTATCTTTCCCTGTGCTGATATGTGAGGCAAAATTACACTCACTGTTGTTACCTGGAGCTATCTGTAGTCAGCTCTGTAACCCACTGAATTTCCGATGTGACAGAACATGAAATTCCCCAGTGTCTGTGATCCAGCAGATGTTTCGGCTGACAGACAGAAACTCAGCAAGTCGTGAGTGCAGCCTGCAGAGCCCGTGGGCCGGGCTCCCAGGCAGAGCCTGACCACAAGTGATCAGAAGATAAACCCTCCCCGGAGACAGAGCACCACCACAAGTCAATGGCGGCAGCTGCTGGGCCAAGTGTGCCAGCCCTCTGTGCAGCTCAGTGGACACAGCAAAGGAGGGAGGGATGGTGCCTGAGAGACAGCGAGGCCGAGTCCTGCCAAGAACCCGTGAAACTGTTCTCATGCCAAACCACATAGAATGAAGTACAGGTTGAGAGGGAAGTTAAGCCCTCCTACCACAAACACAAGGTTAGGTTTCCTCCCATGTGGTAGAGAAATCGCGAGTATAAACCCGTGCTGGTACATCCACTGAGTGGATCCACTAGGATGTCCTAGCTTGTGCCTGTTAACAGCTTACCAGGCTGTATGGGGTTCTGCTTCTTTATCTCAGAATTATAATGATCACGACATATTGGGAGGCTTAAGAAGCACTTCAGCATCTGCGAGTCAAAGGTATTTTTGTAAAGCAAAAAGTCAAGGAAAAGTACCAGCACATAGCACAAGGAAGGTCTACTCCTCAACAGAGTCCGTTAGAGTATGTTTACGCTGTGACATGGAAAGAAGATTCGAGGGCAAGGTTGGGAGCCTACATGTCCTCCGGCCACATTTGGGTCGGTAAGCTTAGCAGTAGATTGTGACCAAAATACGGTGCTGTGCATAAAAACCACAAAGATAATGCTGATGGACTGGAAGGTTGTGCACTTGGGCCCAGGCTGAAGCAGGTCTCCTCTTGAGCGTCTCAAGACTGGCCTGGATCTGCATCTGAGAGTATGGTTGTGTCTAACTGATCGGATTGGTGGCTTAGAACTGAGAAGGAGCTTGGGCTAGAACTAACAGGATTTATACTCAGACAGCACAAGCATATCTGAAGTGCTGCTGTGGTACAAATAATACATCATAATAATTAATCAGCACAGACAACACTGAGATAATTATTTGAAATCGTTGATATCTCATTCTGTGTTTTTCCCTTAGCTTAGGAATCAGCATTCATGACAGCAATCTCTCTTATTTTGATTTCCTGAGAGCAATTGATGATGGCAGAGCATCTAAATACCAACAGAGACAAAAGCAGGCTGCACCACCTGCAAGCTTTGCAGCGCTTCGCTTAGAATAGACCCTAATTAAGATAAAAGAAATAGTTGCATCGTCTTATGGTTTGTTGTACAAGGTAAGTCATGTGGTCACCGCATCTTATTTAATCTCTATTTTTTTCTGCCTGGCTGAGGGCTAACCCAAAGGCTTCAACACTTTTCTGCTATTAATTTAGTGCTACCAACAACTCTGGCCTTTGTAGAAATAGCATCTTTTGACAACTGCAGACTTTTTAATGGACTGTATTCTGGTAACTCCACAAAACAAGCATGTAAAATCAAGCCTAGAGGTTTTGTGAAGTCAAGGATTGGAGAGGAAAAAGCAAATAGCAAATTATTAGGACCTTCCTCTCTCCCCCAAACCGCTTTTCCTCTTCCAGTTGTCTGTAAATCATGTCCCAGGCATGTAAACATCACGTCTTTCGAATAGCTCTGTTGTGTTTCCTAAGCTGAGACATCATACGTAGATATAATGTGCTACTGCAGGCAGGCATTCTGGTTTTATCAGTGTGAGATGAAAGGATCATGAAGCAACTGAGGCTACCAGACGTATGATCAGATGTGAGCACGTTATAGTGGCTGCAGAAGTTAGCACCTGTCAGCTGGGGCTCTGCAGCTACCTGCGTTTATACTCTTGGCCACTTCTTTTCCTGACACAGACAGATAAGGTGCATTAGCTGTCAAGCAGCAAGTTTCCTGGTTTTCCCACCAGTAAAATGACTAAAATAAAAGTAACCGCTTCTCTCTAGAATTTTGAAAGCCCTGAATGAAAAAATGCTGTATATTAAGCAGTCTTAAACTGTTGTGTCGGAGTCTACGGAAATGCAGCAGTCTCTAGAGTAAATAATTCTTGATGCCACAGTAAGACTGTTTACAAGCATGGGAAAGAATAATCAAAAATACCTCGAAGGAAACATTGCTATTGCAAAGAACCGTAGAGCCATTTCATCTGCACCTGCAGTTTCAGGTCCAGTTTAAGCTCGTGGATTTAGAGGCAAGCTTATGCCTGGAAAAATGGTCTCGCTACCTCTGTATTCCCAGCAATGTGGTCCTCCAACCTGCCTTGTGTCAAAACCAGTACTTGTCTTCCTGCCCAGTGAACCAGGTAAGGGAACTTCAACCTGACGAAAGCCTGATCAGTTGTGCGTGGCCATGGGAGAGGTGCTGCCCGCACAAGGGAGGGGAAGGGAACGAAGGCTGGGAAGACGATGCAGGGTAGAACTTCCATCATCGATGGCTGCATTTCTGAAATCTCAATCTGTGAACTCTGTCCTGCAGTTAAAAATAACACAGGCTTCCAACAAAGACATCACTAGTGATGTCACTGGTACAAGCACACAAAAAAAAAGTAGTACCATGGGAGATGCTGTTTCTTCACATAAATCTCTTCTCACATTGTTTGGAGATTCCTGTGACGTTCATAAACTTGGGCCACGTTGCCATTTTTGGCTAGACAGACTAGCTATTGAACAGGATACTGAAATATGTATATAACCACTTTACATTTTTCATAGTAAGGGGGAAAAAAAATCCTTCCTGGGCTCTGCATTATTGAAATAAGAAATAGGTAAACTCAATAGCACTGGTTAGTGTTTGTTAAATTTTAATAGAAGACAGTATCCGTCCTCTTATCCCTGCGTGTCTTGGGAATGGAAGAAGTCACAGTTTTGTCTGCTGAGGGTATGATATGAAAATTACTTTTGGCATGAAGAAATTGTCCATTTAGTCTTCTAGGGTACCATTTGGTGGTTAATATAACTTCAGGGACCGAGGGATTTTCTCCCTGGAGAGCCAGACTTTGTCCACTATGCTGTGGAAAAGCAGAGCTTTTCCTCATTTCCCTTACATGAGAAAAAAAGGAAGATCTCAATTTTCTTCTGAGCCACTTTTGGAGTAACAGTTGCTGCCACCTATTTGATGGGGGACTCTAATGACATAAGCTTATAACAAAATATTTTGCTAGAAAGAGGCAGATCTGAAAGCACAGTTCCTAGAGTCCAGCTAGTTGAAAAAAAAGCCCCATCACATCCCATCCGACATTTTTGTAACTGGAATACAGACCTTTGAAGTTTCATAACAAATAGTTTAAGATTCAGACGGGTCCTCTCTGTCAGTATATAATCATTTACCATTCATTTTCACTATACCTGGCACAATGTAGACTGTATATTCAATGCCTTGTTTTCCCCATCAGACTTTCAGTATGTAAGCAAAGATGAAACTTTCATATTAAGAAGTTACAGAATCCTCTTTAGTGATCAAAGGATTCATTTCCAATGTCCTTTGGATGTGGTAGCATTTGTTTTGCCAGTAGGCATGGTTCATGTACATTAAAACATACATTTTAAAACCCGTTATTTAGAACAGTTCTAATACTGAAATGTAGACATTGCTGTATTACGCCAATATGCTATAGCATTAGAAGACTAATAGGANTAAACCCATTGTTTAGAACAGTTCTAATACTAAAACGTAGACATTGCTGTATTACGCCAATATGCTATAGCATTAGAAGACTAATAGGACTTTGACCTGAAGTTTGGAAAGGTCTAATATTCATTTACATTTATGGAATCAATGATTTATATGTGCAGCCTCATAGATAAGGGGCAGAATAAAACAAGGGGGCATGTTAAGTCAGTATTGGCCAGGCAGAATGAGAGTGGATATGATCCACAACTTTTCTAGCCTTTGGTATTTCTGCCACTCATTTGCACTACTGTCTTGCATGTCTTCTGCTGCAACTGTGCTAATCCTAATTTGTTTCCCCTGGGAAACCTTTGGAAAACTCCCACAAAGAATAGGCTGGGCATTTTGTGCAAGGGAGGACAAGAAGAGAGCAAGTAAGCCTTCAGGATGAGCTGGAGCTAATGAGGCTGAAGGACTATCGAGTCCTTTAGGGAGCAGAAAAGAAACTTGCCCTGCCAGGGACAATTATTGCTAGGGGGGAAGGGGACAAAAGGCAAATTAAATATGCTGAGGTGAGTTTAATTTAAAATATTTGAATTAAAATTATTTAAGGCAGCCCTTAAATATTTTTGTTTATTTCCTCTCTTATCTTAATGAATACCTTTTCTGGAATGTTTGCCTTTTTGCTTTTACTGTAGGTTGTTGTTTATTTCCATATTTATATTTACATGTGGTACAGAAATACAGGCTATTTTTGGCTTTTTTCAACAATCGCATCTCATTTTTAAAAGAAAGATACGATCTGATGTGTTAGAAGTGACTGGCTAACTTAACTAAGCATGCAAAATTCACATATCTTTCTGTTGATCTCAGCTGAACTACACTGAAGACCTTGTTCCCTTACACGGTGCACTCGGAAGTTAAGTCTTGCACTCGTGTAGATTTAGGTCTGTACGTGTGGCAAGCTGAAAGCATGACCACGGATACAGCCAGATTGCCCCAATGGGGCAACGTAGGATGTGAGATATCCAAATATGCCCAGTGATCCCTGAGCTGCCTAGATGGACTGGCAGGGGCCGGACAGAAAAGTGAGTGGAGTGGGTAGCCCACTAGGTTCTTGGTGCCAAACAGCGGTAGCGGTATAGCTGCAGCAGGAAGGTCAAACACAGAGGTTAGCCAAGAACAGAGAAAATCTTGACTGCAGTCACGCACGGCGTCTTCTGATGATCTGAATACGTGTGTCGCAGCAGCTCAAATAAAACTGGAGTTGCTGTTTCTCTGTGGCAGAATTTTGTGTCCACAGTGCCTCACGTGGAGTCGTCCACTTGGTGCAGACTGCAGGAACAGAACCTTCAGCTCATAATCACATCCGTTTATCAGTGCAGCAATCCTTACCACGTTTGTAAATAACAGGAACATTATCAAAAGGTGTAAGTAAAAGAAGTGTCTGTCCTATTTTAATCTCACAGTCCTTCCCTTTCCTCTGGCTTCTCCTCTCTTAGTCTGCCTTGCCCAGCTCGAAGTGAGTAGATCTGAGGGTGCAGGAGTCCAAATGACATTATCTCACTGCTCATTTCTGAACTCAGCTAAGGATGTGAAAGCTGGTTACTAGCCGGATAAAAAGCAGTTCTTAGAAAAAAAGAAAGTAAGTATTAACTTGCATCTTATGTTCCAAGAACTAACTACGTTTCATTTTCAAAAGTATATGCTCGAAGCACAAATAAAATAAGAAAAATAATAATCACCACCCAATGGAAAACCATATAAAAAGCCTACCACTTTATTGCCATGGCAATAACAGAATGTTGTGCTAAACAAATCCTTATAGAGCTATATGGTGATTAAATCTTGTCTCATAAAGTAGAAGCTGGAAATCACTGAGATCTGTCTCAGCCTCTTCATGTCCCAAGTCAAAGTCTGTCAGGCTTCAAATAATCGCAGGACTGAGTGATTCACGAGAGGAGGAGGAGGAGGGACCACAGGTTTTGAATGAAGGAGAACCCATAAACAGCTCCAAACGCTTGTAATGTGTTACAGGCTTTTGCAGCAGGTTAGAGACTTTTATCTATGCGTGTCAGTTACCAACAGGCATAGATTTACCAAAGTGCTTATTATAAGTGTAGCTTTATTCAAAATTTTATAAGGTTGCTTAAATGTATTTTATTCTCTGTAAATGTAACATGAATATTTATAGTATCGCAACTGTTACTTTGTCCTTAGTGGCAGGAGTACATTTAATTATAGTTACTTAAAAAATAGTTGGGGATTTTAAAATATTTATATTTTCAGCTTATTAAAATTAAAATGCAGTCTTAACAGATATAATAGATTACATGATTCTCAAGTGCAAAACAGCGGAATACTTTGTATAGGTCAGAAAATGCTGCATTTCCCCCTTTGCTGCTTTTATGCTGATATAAATTCAGTAAGTTTTAACTGAGTCACACCAGCACAAAGACCAATTGTATTAAATATAACATATCTATGTAATTATTTTAAGAATTTATTTGTGTCCTGTACTATTGACCCATCAGCAAGATTTCATGTTAACTTTGGAATAGGTAGGTGCCTTTGTGAGGGAAGGTTTTGCCGTAATGTCTTCCCATCTTCAAAGTAGGTGCTAGGCCCCCTTAACAACTTGACAAGCTGCACAATTCCTGGGATCAAACTCTGCAAGAGTGTATTGTTTTAACATGAAGTCTCTTTAACAGTTAGTCTTCCAAGACCCCAGATACCTTCCACCTCATCTTGGCAAAGAAGCAAGCTACCTCCACATCTTTCAGGACGTACTCAGTCCATGACAGAACTGGAGCCTGTACTGCTTTTTTTTTCAATATGGAGCGTTCACCTTGAACAGTTTTCTGTGCTGTGTTAGGGGTAGAAGGGATAAATCTTTCATTAAAATCCCAAATTAACCCACAAGGGAACATTTTTGAAAAGGCAAAACAAATATAAACCAGGTTCACCGTGCTGGTTCAGCTTCCAGATGCTCTCAAATCTCATGTTTTCATTTTGGGTTCAGCCCAAAATTTCCCACGCCTTTGCAATTTCATCCCACCCTGGGTTCACATGTATTCCTGGGCTCCTGTGCAGGTTCTGAGAGAAGGCTGGTTGTTAAATTATTCACTTCATCCAAACACGCTACAATTGTGGCCTGTAAAGTACGTATCTAAATTAATGAGGTATGCAACTCATTCAGGCACATTAGGAAAACTGATCATTACGCTATACAATTTGATCACTGAAGTATATTAAAAAGAAACAAGTAAAGTATGCGGCTTGATCATTAAAGTAGGGAAAATTTACTGAACTAGTAAAGTATGAGCTGGGATGACTTTTGTCTCAAATGGCACCTCATAAATAAAACCCACAACCACAAAGGCAAACATTCACAAACCCGAAAGCCATACAGGTTTAAGTTGTATTTTTTCCTAGAAAACAGCTGAATAAGGGGAGATGAAAAAAATCTTCTGGAAATTATTTCTAACTGTTTTATGAATCACGTGGATCTTTTGATGGTTTTGACATATGTTGACGAGCGTTACATTCTGATTAACTCTCTAGAATACACACTACAGCATCTGTATATGAGCAGGATGCCCACTGAAATACAGCTCTGTAGAGCTGTAGGGCTATACTACACAAAAATAGAATTAAAAACATGCAAATTATTTTAAGCAATGTGATTGCAGCTCAATATTCAGATAAGCAACAGCCACGGTTATGGCACTTAGCTTGGATGCTGCTAACCAACTGCAGAAGAGCTGAGGAAGGAGTCAGAGAGGACATTGTCTTAGGTGGGATGCTATTAACCACCAGTGGACTCTTCTAAGGATGTTTGTAGAAGTCCAGACCCTGGAGCTTGGAATAGGCATCATGAACTTGTCTTGGCTAGCCTGCCAGTGTTGTGATTAATAAGGCCTGAGCGGAGCTCTTCTGCATTAAAATAAGTGGGTAACGCAGTCCAGCCTAATGAAAGCTGCAACTGGGAATCAGACTCCCCCAAAAGAAAACATACTCACCTGTCCTTCCCCACTGTGAGCTATTTCAGATGTGAGAGGGGAAAAAGTAAGGAATGTGTTAAAAGCGATAGTTCAGGGTGTGCTAGTCAGGTCTAGCACAGCAAGATGTTCATACAGAATCAGCACAGCTGTCTGTAGCAGGGAATATATGGGGAAAGGAGGGATTATGATCAGGGCCTTGCGATTTGTTGTTTAGCCTTCCTGGAGCTGAGACTGCTGAGCGATTTGCTGCAAGATTAGTAAACCTTCACCTGTCAAGCCCAGCAGTGAGGAGAAAGAGCGCAGGTCAGGTTGAGGACATGGCAGGGAGAAGGGACAGACCACAGCTTGTGCCCATTCAAGGGCAGGAACTGAGCTAAGTAGGGGTTTGCTGACATGCGTGTCTTTCAGCTGACAAAGGGAATTACTGGAATGAGTAGAAACATATTCAGCAAAGCTTTTTTTTTTTTTTTTAAAAAGTGGTTTCATCTAAAATGATGGTATTTGGAAATCAGACTGACTTCCAGAACTTCTTTACAGAAAAATTTGCGTAATATTCAATATCAAATGAGGCATTTGATTCAGCTTCATTCTGAACTGTTTCCACACAAAATTCTCCATTTTTGTTTGTGTTTAGCTTCCTGTTCTGAGTTTCTCTGCAGTCTGTCTCTTGCTGCAGGGTTCCTTCTTCACCAGCTGAGCGCATTTAGTTTTCAGCCTCTTCTATCTAACCTACCTGCCTGCAAAACTGCAGGCTTGGTTGTTTATCTTTGATGCTCTTCCTGCCAGAGAGAGCATCCTGCTTCTCTTTGGACCAGTACTTATGGGAGGATCTCCCCAGTATAGTGAGTTCACATCTCTTCTTGAAGTCTGGCACTGTGACAACTGTACCTCCAGGTCCCAGGACTGAGGTCCAGGACTGCTTTCTGCTATTTGCTAGTGAAAAGCATGGGATGTGTCATTAGTGCCTCCATCTTTGTCAGGCACGTTGCTGTTGGAGAGCCTACAACGGTAAAGCCAGTTGCTCTCACATCACATAGTTCTCTGCAGTGGCTGCTACAACCCCTTCCTGGAAAATGCAAACAAACCAGTTTCCTTGTGATCTTGGAAACTATTCCTAAATCAACAGAAGGGACAGCACTGACACAGTTTACCAGCTCCATGAACAGAGGGGTGGCTGTGCTGTGACTCCCCAAACACTGATTTACCTGCAAGTGTTGAAATGCACTGAGTGCAACCCTGCGGTGTATCTGATGTAACCGTACAGTTTCAGAGCTCAAAAACCCCATGCAGCAGGGAAGTGACATGCTCCACCATTCCACAACCTTGACTCCTAAATTCAGCAGTGTTACTAAAGCAGCCCTTGTGCACTGCATTCAGGCACGGGGAGCTGAAGTTCATTTTACTGCCATGACCTACCTGTGAAATTGCACCTGGAGTACGTAAGGACCCGCTCTATAGAGTAGTGCCTTACCCTGGCTTGGGGGTGGGAGTTTTACAGGTTTATTCATTACTCACTGTCCTCACTTGTTGAACCTCTGGGCCCTCCTGTTCTGGGCCACTGGTTTGATCAGACAACTGACTGTCATCAGTCATGACCCAATGCACCAGCAGCAGAGATTAGCAAACCTGTGATTATGTCCCTGCCCTCAGGCAGCAGTACCGCAAACTTTGTCTGTCCTCATGTAGAACTGCTGTGCTTCAGGGAGATACCCCTTCTGGGATACCTGCATGTCAGCACCTATTTTCCAGTACTACATCTGCTTCAGGCTGAGAAATATTGAAGCCTTCCTTACGCCATGATCTAACTACATCTTTCTCTTTATCCATGGTGAAACTGGTTGGAAAATTCCCCTTCCTTGCCCCTGCTCTCCTGTGCAGTGACACCCCAACCATGACTACAATTTGCTGCCCCTCCTTGTGTCAGGAGATCTCTTTCGGGGTCTTCCGCCATTGACAACGCCTGCCAAAGCTGTACCTCTCTCCCCTTCTTTCTTACAAGTAATGAAGAAAAGGGTCTAATGGAATTTTAAAATGGCAAACTTTTCCTTGGGAGGGAAGCCTTTCTTTCCCTGTATATTTAATAAGAGAGGAGGAAAATGAGAAAGTAGGGATTATGGGAAGTGGGGAACATAGTATCGGGCCGTTAGATGTATTGCTGATGGGCTACAGCGCTGGGGAGACAGAAACAGGGAAGCCTCACTGTGGCTACTGCTTCTCTACCTAGCTCTACGTAGGCTCAGCATTTCATATTTATTCAACACAATAGTTCTTTTAATTACATTTAGAGGAATGTGGCCTTTTTCTAGACAAGGCAGAGATTGGCACCTGCGCCACCTTTGACTCATTGTGTCAAATAATTTTGTCACACCATCATACGCCACTACATATTCTAAACACTACCAAGGGTATTTTATTCTGCAAATGTGACCTCGAAACTTGAATCAGTATGTTGCAAACAGTTGGTCAAAAGGAAAATGGTACGTTACAGAATTACCCTCTATGGAGTTTTCATCTTTTATTTATAATTGGGTTTATTATTGCAAGCTCCTGTTGCACACCGCTATCAAGTCCTCAGCAGGCGTAAATCAGCACTCAGGTTAATGGAGCTAGACTGATCACTGCCAGGTGAGGCTAGAGCTCTGCTTGTAACCGAGGGTTAAAATACAAGCTTCTCTATAGTGCTGAGACTGAGAGCTAGAACTAGCAGGCTACCGAATTACTGGCGATCTGAATATGAGAAGAAAATCCATTGCTCAGGCAACTAACTATGCTGCTTCCACACATCTTTAGGGAAGAGCGTTTATGGAAAACAGCTTGAAGATACGTGTTGTTAGGCTACAGGAGGGCCCATGGGCTAAACACAGAAGCCTCTAAAACTATGTAAACTGTCAAAAGGATGATTACTTCTGGCAAAGGTCATTCGCACGTACAAAGAGGAAAATGCATCCTTTTTCAGGGGGAGATACAAGAGCCTTCTTGTGTAAGCAGTTTCCCAAGACCTTTGCTTTCTGAGCCTCCCCAGAAAGGGAGAGAGGTCAGACTTGTGACAGGGCAGGGAAGAGGACCAGAGAAATGGTAATTTATCTTGATGTACTGATTTACTTTCTAATTAAGGATTCCTCTTAATACAAAAATCTTCCAGAAACAGGAAGGAGAGCTGTAAGAACGGAGCTTCACTGAGCAGGTGTGGGTGGTGCAGCCTTCTTTTATTACTAATCAGCATAGTTATGCCATTTATAGAAAAGGACATGAGGCTGTACAGGGAGCTTTCTAAAGAAGAAAAATACAGCCCTGCTTTGAACAGCAAGCAAGCTACATAAGGTAGCCCATAAGAACATCCTCCCAATAATGCCCCCTCCCCGTCTCTTGGTGAAAGCAGGAGGTGAAAGTGGATTGACATGGTCCTCCCAAGGCACTCTCAAGCTCTGTTAGGAAGGGTGAGGAAGCCTGTGAAGAGCTGAGCAGGACAGTCAGGTAATCTGGACTTCACAGTCTACGGCAGCAGCTGGCATTTGGCCATGGTTTGGGACAGGTACTGCTCAGAGACCATGCGGTGGTCTGAGAAGCTATAGAGCAGGCTGCGGAGTGCTGGCCCCTGAATTCCTAAGTGATACAGAATACACAGAGCTTGTCGGGATGAGTGGAGTACACACAGCTAATATCAGGAAATCACTAAAAGAGAAGTAACCCCTTTTTCACCCAACAAATACTCTCGTATACATTATCTCTAAGCACTGCTAGGACATACGCTGCAGAGCTCTGAAGCAGGTTCATTCCTGTTGCTCCCTTCTGAGGTTAAAGTGAGGCACAGCAAACCTAAGAAATGTACCCACACTGTGGATAAGGTTAGTTTCAAATGGAGAAATGGCACTTATACGTCCACATGCACAGGCCAGAGTATGAGATTTTAAGCTCCAGCTCCATTATTTCAGCTAAAGGACATCATTTTAGGAACAGATGATAGAGTCATAGATACACACCAAATGTACTAACTGCACGTGGTGGATGAATGTAACACAGTAAATGAATAGAACGGGTTTTCTAGTTTTTAATCTGTAGTTTGCAAGAAGAGCACGCGGTTTCTTTTTTTTATTGGCTCTCTAACCATTTTAAGATCAAAGTACATTAGGTCTTATGAAATAAACAAAAAGCTCTTGAAATTAAATATATTAGGAAAGCTTACATTTACAAAATATGTTTCTTTAAAGGTTGTGTGGTAGTAATACTTTCCCCAATTCTTTGGATTCATTAGAATAATTAAGAGCAGTGGTGCAGTGTTTTTTAGTTGCAGTAACCGCAGGCAGGCAGAAGGTGCACCCTGCGCTGGACCATACCCAGCAATCTTCATTTCCTGACTACGGCATGAACCGGCCTCCGCATCTGCATGCACGATTCCACTTCTTGTATTTCTTCTCTTAAAAATCACACAGCCATAATGTCTGTCCTACACGTACGTTTTATGTAAAGCATGGTTAATACTGAAAAGTGTTACTTGCATCTGAAGATAGGGGAGTCTTTTCTGATTAAGAGGCAGGTTTCTTGCAGTTCTGTAGGAAACATATTTTCTTTTCCATCCAGTTATAATGATCATGTGAGATGTGACAAGGAAACAGGAGTGCAGGACCAAAAGCCATCTGTTTCTTTTTTGGTATTTCATATTGCATGGATCAAGAAGGTGGCAAAGCTTATATGCTTAACCACAGGGGTATAAAATATGATAGTAACATTTAACATGCTGTAAAGAAATGTCTTTGAAACAAAACCAGATTTTTTTTTTCATTTTTACCAGGATCTCTCTACCACAGCTATCGTAAAACTGGCTGCCACTTGCGTTTGTGAAAACTTTTCTTTCAAGATATTTTACATATTCAGTTTAGGCAGTGCAGTGGGTGGAAAGTTGGCTTCCATTCCTAAAAATAAGTAGTTTCTTCTTCAAAATTCTGATACTGCTTTTTAAAAAATTATTATTGTTCCACATTGTGCCATTCCTGAGGGTAATTTTATAAGTAAAACTTGGTTTAATCTTAAAAACTGAAGTTTACTGCTAATTCTGGAGGTAGAATGTAAATGTTGAATACATTTCCTTGATAATTAACTTTGTGAAATGTAGCCTTTTGCATGCACGGTTAGACTTTTGGTATTCTCAGGTACGTCCGTACCAAAGCCTAGCAGTGGTTAATTCTGCTGTTTATTCCAACCAACCGCATTTTGTCCTTTTTATCTCTGCCTGCCATATGACCTTCTACTGTATTTACCCAAAGCGTGGATTTCAGCCCTGCAGAATGCATAATGGGGGTTTAGTTAGCAATAAGCTCCAGTGGTAGATTTTAAAAGCCATACACCACTGTTAGATTTGAAAGCAACACAAAAAAAGGGGCTGCGCACAGCTTGTACTGGCATTAACACACTCGTATCCAACCCCTTCTCTGCTTTCCCCTCACATGTTCTATACCTTTGCAGCCTTCAACTGCGTCGTTTAGCTGCAGTATCCCTACTGTGGATGACCAGATTAAAAAGTACCGCCGTAAACATACCTGGAACTTAGAAAGGAAAGGGAAATAATTGCCCTCTCTTTCATCTCAGGACTGAAGTGCCTTTTCAGTCAAAGAGATTTCCACTGCTTGCTAAAGACTATTCAGATGAGAAGAATACGTTCGGGATATTTAGGCTAGTTAGCTCTCACTTCCCTTTTTTCTGCATTAACAGAATAGCCCTCTTTGTAAGATCAACCAATTTTTTAGACCTTTGTAAACGTTTAGGTCAGTCTTGGAATCCTGTGCTTTTGTTGGCCTGTCACCAGTTGGATCACGTTTATGGCAAGTCTATTTTTTCCCTTAACTACTTGCATAGCCCCTTTTCTCTTTTGTGGTGCAAGCCAGAATTCCTGGAAGCAGGTTTTACTGCCTGCGGGATCTTGAAGGCCGCCTTCTCTACAGTCATTTCCCTCTTCGACTGGCTGAATGCCACATTGCGATTTATAATTTATTCAGTGGATCCATTACTGATTCTCTGTGTATGTTTTTTGTCTAGACTGAGGAAGGGCAAAAAGTCATTCTACCTTAGTCTTCTTGGGATCTGTCAGAGAGAGGCATCCTCTCACACATACAAGAAGTAGTGACTGCTGGTTTTAACACAACTGCATAAGAGTTTAAAGATACTGACTCTTCAAAAGATGTGTCAAAAGAGGAGTTCTGGGATATATGCAACCGACATTTTCAGCGTCTGACTGAAGAACAAGTAAGAAAACTATATTATTTTGTCTATTAATCTAAGTGTACAACTGGGTAAATTGGCTTTGGCTAGAGACATGTGTTTGCATACTGTTGTGTATAGGAAAGTAGTTTAAAAATTCAGATGAAATGAAAATGTTTTAAGACTATCATGTTGCTACATTTGTGGGAGATTTTTTTTCTTATCTCTGAGTATGATTATGAACTATAATAGTCGTAGGCTTTCTAAAGCAAAGTCACGGAGATGCTATTGCTAATAGCGAAGGTGTGAATTTGAAGCACAGCAGTTCTCTCTCACTAGCCCTTTATCTGTATATTGGCTATTTTAAAAGTTTCTTTTTTCAGTTTTAAGTTAATCCACTTCCAGTTGATGGGGAAAAAAACCTTCTCAGCGTGGAATAAAAAGTACTTCCATGGGGAGCTAATGCAAATTCTTTTTTCTCAGCAGCTATTTTGTCCTGCCTCCCTTGGACAAAGAAAGAAGCAAGCATTTGACATTTCCTGGCCACCTCTCAGCTACTTTTCTGGGTTAAAGATTCCCTCAGATTAGTGTCAGCAGAGTTTATGTAAGCTTGAATCTAGCTTGAGTGACTGAAGTCATGGCATGAATCTGGCAGCACAAACCATCCGATTAGCCCAATGTTAATCTCAGGGGAACCTGAGAGGCCAGTCTTTCATAAGATTCTGAATCTGCTGAACTTAAAATGACAAGAGCCATTTTTTTATCTTTGCTGATGTTGGTTCAATATGATTTTTCCTAGGCCAAATACTAGGTGAATAATAAAACAGAGGGAACCTTGATTAAAAGATTCAGATTTTACTTGACAGCACTCTAACCTTCATGCTCACAATTGCATCAATGCCATTTGGCAGCAAACTGAAAGAAAAGACACAGAGCCTCCAAACTCATATGCATGTCTGCACTACAGAAAATTATTTTGTTACTTTGCTCATTCAGACATATCCTCTGATTTCTTGGCCCTGTACTTGCCACTAACATTTTTGACTATAAATTGCAGACAGGAGTGGGGCCTGCTTGTAATTATAGCAAAGGTATTGCACAATCTGCTAAAATAACCCCAAAATATTTTCCACTTCCCCCCTGAAAATAGCAGAAAAACCCCCAATGGTCTGTGTACTACATTCCTAGTACCCACACCTCTTGTGAGGTACCAAGTGCAAGTGCCAGATCTGAACCTGGAGCCTCAAGACCAAGCGAAAGCAAAAGTGAGAATGCGGTGATACTCTTTCCTTACCCCTGCGAACCACTGAGCAGAAGTGCTGAGATGAGCTCACAGCTGAGCCCTGGCAGAGGCAGAAGAACACACGCCTTCCTGGGCAGTGAAAAATCTCTTGGTTTTTTTTTTTTTTCTTTTTTGGAGGCAGTAAGGCAGGCATCTCCAGCTGAAGAATTCTCCAGACTAGCTCCTGTCTACTTTACACTCAAGAAGCAAGGGACACAGGAGCTATTTTATACTTAGAAGAACCTCAGACAAGTGAAGAAAAAAAAAATCTTGATAGAAACTATNTGTGAAAAATCTCTTGGTTTTTTTTTTTTCTTTTTTTGAGGCAGTAAGGCAGGCATCTCCAGCTGAAGAATTCTCCAGACTAGCTCCTGTCTACTTTACACTCAAGAAGCAAGGGACACAGGAGCTATTTTATACTTAGAAGAACCTCAGACAAGTGAAGAAAAAAAAAATCTTGATAGAAACTATCATCCATAATAGCAACAACAAGCAGGCCTGAGAAGCCTTATTTATATCAGCAGCCTCTGTATGAGCGAGACTCAAGCCCTGTATCTTCAGAGATATTTTGATTTTGACAGGCGTCTCAAAGTTATGCCTACATATATCTATATGAAGATGCCCCAGGAGAGCCTTCTGATCTGGGCACAGGGTTTGCCACTGCTCATCCAAACCCCTGCCATTCAGGCAGTTGTCACTGCTCAGAGTTGCTACAGAAGTGTTAGTCATAGTCTGGATGACTTCACAGAAAATGTCGTCTTTTATCCTTTTCCGGATGATGGCCACTTACTGTTTGCTATTAGCAAGGCTCAGCTGGAATCTGTATCAAGTAGTGGATGAAGAATTTCTTCCTGAAGTTTGGCTTCTCGGTCGTCTGAATTTCTGATGCTGTGACCTTTTTCAAAAAAGGCTAAGGATGCTAAACATGCTGCAAGCAAGGTGTTGATTAATATCTTGCCAACTGACATCCCCCTTTTTATCACAGGCACTTTTCTTCTCTCTGCTTGAACTCCCTTGACTTGCTTGAACTATCTGCAATCCCCCAAATGGCTAAACTTCATTGGGCATTGAAATAGTTTCTAACTATCGCTAACCCAGCTCATTGGGGTATTGTTCCATTTAATTGAAGTTTGTAGTACACTTTGAGATCCTCGTATGAAGTGTGAAGTATAATCACAAGCGCAAAATAGAATTGTTTGTAATTCATTATATGGTAGCAGCCAGGCCAAAGGGGGAAAGTTGAAAGGAAATTCAAAATGTATCCTTTGCCCTTTGAAGTTTGACTGCAACTTGGCACGTGCATCAAAGAGGTGACTAGTTTCCTTCAGGGTTTAAGTCTCTGCCGAAAAAGATCAAATCAAAAGCAATCTGAGGTTCCCAATTAGATTTATATTAAAAATCAATAATGAAGACCCTAAAAAGGCATACTGATGACTCTTGAAACACTCACAAAATGAGTGCAGCTCATTTAAGGGCAAGCTGTGATAATCCTGGCTTTGATTAGTAGCTTATATCATGAGTAGTCCCATTTAATTCAGTGCAGCTACTTACTGAATAAAGTGCTGTTCAGCGGGAAATCAGCCCAGCCTCATCCTTGCAATTCCATATGTAGCCCGGGGGCTGGGCTAGCTGCCCTGTGTTGGGTGAACCAGCCACATGGACCTCCACGGGCAGCAGAAGCAATGGTGTCAGCAGCTGCACCGAGGTCATCGGGAGGCTGGCTGTATGGTAGAGGTACAGTTCTGGCCATACATCATAACTATACATGATTCTAAAGGCTGTAAAGATTTGCTGCTCTGTTCTTTTGTGCCGATTCATTTTTGCCCTCAGCGTGAAATAATTTGTTGATGCAAACACAATAACTGAGGAACCTGAATGGCCTCCTGAGATGGTGGTATAACTTAGGTGCACCTGATAGCCTGAGAAATTTCCTTCAATGGTACTTAGCCAGGATACAGGTAAACCATGTATTTGATTTACATCTCACGTTAAAATGTTATTCTTCTATACTGCAGCTCAATCACTGTGTCTAATCACAGGGTTTAGTAGTTTAAACAGCACACTAAGGGCCCAATTCAATTAAAAAATGTCCTGCAGAAATCCTTTTTTTCATTGTTTTCCCAGCCTTGTGCAGGCTTCTGCAGAGAAGCTGTGATTTTTTTTTTTTAATAAGATGGGCCCTATGATGCCTTCTATTCCAAGGCATTCTCTCCCTTCCTTTCATTTCCATACATTTTGTTGTATCCTTAGTACATAAGGGGATTCTGTTGTAAAACTAGCATTTACAAAAGTCGTCTTTTCATTAGTTTGAAAGTCTTTGGAACACAGTGGATATCAGCGCTGGTGGACAGCTGAAGTATCCAGACTTTTTGAAGAAGTTCAGTTCAGAACTTGTAACGATGACATCAAGCACTCCCACTGCAACTAGTTCTGCAACTTCTACCAAGCCAGCTACATGTACTGTGCAGGAGCCACGTGAGCCTTCTCAGCCTGACCGTCCCAAGACATCATCTTCTCTAGTAGGGCGTAAGAGTGGTTGTTTTACAAATTTTCTGGATTTTTTGTGTATAGGCGGAACTCAGTGAAGGTATTTCTGTTGATTGCCCATGAAATCAGGCACAACCACCTGTCAATAAGCAAATAAGGTAATCTGCAAAATTGTGTTACAATGACAAAAATTGGACCAGATAGTAACTCCACTAAAGTCAAAGGATATATGTCGATTTACACCAATAGCATTCCCTGCTGTTACCGTACACATATCCATCAGACCTGTACGGCAAATAAATTTCTGTGTCTAAGCACAATCAGATTTCTGAGGACAAAGTAAACAGCCCAAATTACAGAGGCCCAATAGCTGCAAAATTAGCATAAAAAAGTTACAGATGTCTTATCTACAGTCATCTGACAAAGCTAGGCAGGATTGGCAGTTGCAATCTTCTAATAGGCGTTTGCTGGCCTGTCCAAAAACATTCTGGTGGTCTCCCTGGTTTCTGGTGGATGCGAAATTACAGCTGTTAATGCCTGACAATCTGACTAATAGACTTGCCATGAAGGCCAGTGATCTGAGAGAGGTAAGAGAAGCGGATTAGGAATGCAGTGGTTTTCCTTCATTTTTGCATCCATACCTATACTTCATGTCAGTAATGCACTTTGGTCCTCTTCACTGCCATGTTGGCCTCTTACCCTAGTGCTAGAATTGACAGAAAGGTGGGGAAATCATTACAGGCATAAAAATTAAATATTCCCCTTGTGGAATTGCACCTACCTATTACATGTTCTTTGGCTACAACCAAACCTACAACAAAAATAAAATATTTAGAATTATTCAGTGCCTGGAACATGCTTGGGTTTTCTGACTATTTCTACACAGCGATGTTTAGCTACTGAAAAAGAAATAACAGATTGAGCAAATTAAAGATGCAAACAACTTGTCAGGGCTGGTGAATCTAAACATTGGCCCACTGCTAGCTCAATTATTGCATTACCTACAAGTTCTTTCTTGAAAAGTCCAGACAATTAGCTACATGCATCCTTCATGCTTTGATCCTGTTCCCAGAGAAAGCAGTGGAAAATTCCTTGTTACTGTCTGTGAATGCTAGACTGGGCAGTATAAGACAATAGGAAGAGAACTTAAGTCTCCCCAAACTCATGGCTGTTGGAAAGACCCCAGCCAACATGAACACCAATGAGGATGAATGTTCCTGAAACATTCCTCGCACGGAAATGTGCGTGAGGCCTCAGCAAGTCTGCACCAGTGCGACCCTCAAGAGAACACTGGGAAGTCTCACTAAATATGGGATTATATGTTGGGTCTAGAAGCATAAATACGGCTTGTGCACGTATCATACAGTGGTAGGCTGAGGCTTTGCTTCCAGCTCACCCATAGTACTGCTGAAGTAGCGATCAAAGCAACACCGAGCACTGGGATACTCTCACATTATTCATTCTGTGGCTCTGCATAGGACCAGGAGTTCTCCCAGTAACAAATCAAAGCAATGTTATTTCATAATTCAGTGACTTTGCACCAGGGTGCTTGTTCCAAGATGGCACTACATAGCTTTTTTTGAACACAGTATCTGTCCTTTAATAACAAACAGTTTGGGGAAATTGTAAATGACTTACAAATTAAGCCAAACAAATTAAAAATGGTCAAGGCCTGTTAAATGAATAGTGTCATTTTGACACTAAAATTGTTCTCACATTTTTACCCACAGCTTTGCAGACACAGTTCAAATCAGACTTAGAAGTGGTTCAAACTGTACATTAACCTCAAGGCTGGAAGACCAGAAACTGTATTTGTCATCTGGTGGTTTGTCTCCACAACCAGTAAAACTCAGCAGAAAAAAATTACCATTATCTCTTGCTTTTACATACCAGCATCCAGTCGTCCTCAGACAAAACCAACTTGTTCTGCACCTATGCTTAACTGTAAAACAATAAAAAAATAAGACAAGAAAGACAATCCAACATTCCTGGAGAGGCATACTGAAAGTGTGCCAAGAGAAAGATGTCAGCAAGCTAGGAGAAATCCCAGTGTCAGACTTCCTAGGTTGTTACCATCTGAAAAGTGCTCTATTCATTCTAAGGTGCATTCTATTTTCTTTCTGGTGTCCTAGCCATAGGAACATCTGCCCTCAAATAAGTGGCATCCACTGCATGATTGATCCAGGTATCACGCTGCCATTGCAGAGCAGAATAGTTTAAAGTAGCCTTGGGTGCAATACATTCATGTCCCTATTCAGAATCAGCTGCTCTTTGAAAAAGGAGTGCATGGCTTTGCTTGTGGGTACTTACAGCACATGTACAAGTTTCTCATCACCTTCCCAATACACTACCGTTTCCGTGCCTGGGGATATTTGAGTAAATACATTCACCAGTCTTTTCCTTGTGTGTGCTTCTGGTTGCACTGGTCTTGACGGCTGAATGCCTGCTGATTTGAAAGGACCTTGGATTTTGCTCTTAGAAGAGTTGGGCTATGCTGCCTTTCTGTTCTGTTATCTTCTAGAGAGGGCATTTTCTGTGCCTTTGTTAGGACATTTGCATGTGTGATAAGACAGTGTGCACCTGTATAATCGAATGTAAAGTCCTGGCTATAAGAACATGTTAGCTTATAAGATCTTTTACCTCAGTTAATGTCAAGGAGTACTTCTTGTGCATTTAAAAATCAAAATGACTTGTTATCAGTCCCCTGGAACCCTGTAAAACGTGAACAGCCACCCCATAAGTATAGGCATATGCATATACCTGTATATAGGAAGATCTGCATAACACACACAGCAATCACTGCAGCTGATGACCTGTCAACATATCCCTGCCAAAACTTGCGAACACAAGACAACAATTGGCTATTTTTAAGAATGACAAAACAAATATTCTTTCTTTGCTCTTCAGATATAGCAGAGAAGTTCAGTTTGGATTTACATGAAGGAGAAATTAACCAAATAACAACAAAATACGATTTAAAGAAAAATGGAAGATTTTCATACTGGGACTTCCTTCAGAGTTGTATCTTCTTGTTAAAAACCACAGGAAGGCTCACTGCTACAGAGGGTAATTATACAGAAGTCACAAAAGCCGGTAGGTACAAAGCTTATAAAAATCAAAATGACAATTTTTTTTTCAGTTTATGCTGTACTGACAGGATATTTCATGGCCTGTTTCTATAGTCAGTTTATGCAGGGGCTTTCCAGCGTTCTCTTATTTAGTCCCATTATATTAATTGCCTGGTATACATCTGGTATGTCCTTCAGTTGGAGGATTTAACTCCTTGGGATCATGTTCTGTGTATCCAAGTTACATGGTAAATTGGCTAAATTTGCTAAAATTTGGATAGTAATTCCAAATACAAAAACACAAGAGCTGATAGTTTAAGAGATTTTGTTGAACTAAATAGAAATCAAGCTAGAAATAAAAAATGCATAGAACGTGTCTTAGGATGGCCCCAACTAGAGATCTTGTCAGCAAGCTGTGCCTCTGCTCCACACCCAGTGCTGTAAGAAAAGCCCAGAGGAATCTCTCACTTCAACTGCTGGTAATGGTCACTAAAAAAATCCGGTAGCCGGGACTGGTCAACACACATTGTGCCCTTGCAGCTGTCCCTGCCACACATACCTGCCCCCCAAACTGTGATGAAGAGGCAAGAGAGTCCCAGCAAGGTGGCTACACACAGGCTTTTCCCCTCTGGGGCAGAAAAGATCAGAAGAGACACAGAAATGTGGCTCTCATGGCCCAGAAAAGAAGGCATCAGTAACAGCATCCCAATCAAGTTATGTAGCAGGAACAGTGCCAAACTCCAAATCTGCTCATTCAGCGAGCCTGCTACATTTTTAGGCTGTTTCTGACTGTGCCTAATTAGTTTAGATATGGTTAGTAGCAGCATTTTATAGAGAAATTACATTACTGAACTGTTTGCAGATGTGGAATGAACAGATTGCTACCAAGGTACGAAGAAAGTATCATTAGGAATTTTCAAGTATTCACTACCAGTAGGGAGAGTAAGGTAAAACTATTAAGTCTTGCAGCAAAGAACTTCATTATCTTACATAAGGTTTCTTTTATACACAAATTTGATGCTGTAAAATTCCATCCCAGCATTTTGGTGTGGATAAAGCGGTAATTTTTAAGTGCCTATGTAGTTGTCGCAAATAATTTTAGTTTTATTTATTGTATTCAGAAAAAGTAATGAAGGTCTCAGTCCATGTTCTGAGCACCTTTATATAATGTAATATTCAAAGTGAAATTTCCTCATAGATTGCCAGCCCATTCCACCTAGTAAGTGTACAGATACACATCAAAAGGAATAATTAAAAAACCCAATACAAATAAACCCTTTTTTGGGGGGTGGCAGGCACAATTACTTCTCTTTCTCATAAGCCTAAGAGAATCAACGGCCTAGGGCTTCATGGAAGCATCCAGGCTCTGAGATATGAAAATAACCCAAGCTGAAGTAATCGTAAAGTGCCCTTTCCCTCCCTTCAACCCTCAAGGTTACTCAGTACTTTGGGTTGGAAATTGCATTATTCATGTACCCACTCATTCCTCAGCTACATAGTCTGAAGGAGCAATACTCCAAGAGCACAGAAAGAAGGTGCAGTTGCACACCAAGTCTCTTACAACTCATGTAGGTGCAACATGCACCTACGTGGCCTGTGTCCACGTAGTAGGTGTAAAAAGCCAACTGTGCATTTCCTTCACAAGGAGATGCTTGTAGAGACTCCAGTGGCATGTGCAACAGGCACAGATGTGGCACTATCAGCTTACCCAATTACAATAATAAATACCAGGAGAGGGTAGGGTGAAGCTGAGATGGAGCTGTATTTTAAGAAAAGCAGCCTGGTCTAGTGGAAGGTATCTCTGCCAATGGCAAGGGGGGGTGGAACTACATGAGCTTTAAGGTCCCTTCCAACCCAAACCATGCTATGATTCTGTGTTTCTATAAAATAGTAGCGCAGATCCAACCCTGCAGGTGGATTGGGGCTTGCTCACTTTTCCCAAAGTAAGTCCCTTATTAATCACTCCAGTATTAAAGCTTTGTACAAGTGGAATTAATTTTGCCTTAATGAATAGTTCTGTAGTTCACATGTGTTCAGAGGACACCAATGTACCAAGTTTAGCCAGGCTAAAACAACATGTCGCAACATGTCCCAAGCTGAGAAACTGCAGAAAGGTTCAAAAGCTGGTTACAAGGTATTTTATGTACTGGGAAAAGTGTACAGTAGTGTTTTGTTTTTTCTTAAATACCATACCTTTTCCACAGTTGGCTTATGTATTCAGTCACTTCCAAGCAAAAATTTCACTCCGAAAAATGAACACTGCAGAGAATTAAAAATGACTGAAAGAGGGAGCTGAAACAAGGACAAGTATAATAAATGTGAAAGCACTGAGATCTGAGCAGAAGTAACCCTGACTTCAGAATCAGTTTCAAATAATAAAAAGTTAGGGCTTTGACAGTGATTAAGTAAATATACCATTTGCACTTCCCAAGAATATTCAAGTGTTATAGGTTAAAATAATCTTGTGTAAACAGTAGCTTGCAATAATTTGTAAACAAGTATTCAGCAGCCAGTCACAGATTAAGGCAGGATTACAGTCCAAAACCTTCTCATTCTGCATTAGAGTTATGCCCAGTTGTGTTCATGATGATGTTAGTAAACGCGAGTCGTTCTCATCCAACTTTGTTAGATGAGTCCTGGACCACAAACCACATCGTTCTTCAGCACAATGCTGAGAATTCAGCCCCAGATCTTGCACTGCTGGAGACCAATGAAGCAAACTTTTACATCCTGTGATGAAAGTCATACTGGACTGTTACAAATTGCAATTTCAGACAAGTAAGTTGCATTTAGCCATTAACAGTCAGAAAGTTACAGTCATCTAATCTGAGCTTCCTGACTGAAAATTTCCGAAAAATGGGACCGAACCAGAATGCATAAACTCATCCTGGCCCCTCTGTCACTTTAGCTCTGACCATTACTCACAGTAATCTTTCTCCACACATGATTACAATTCCTTGAGGTCTTTGTGAGGTCCTGAATAGATAAAACAGAGAAAAACCTTAGTGCCTACACCAAGTTTAAATGCGTATCTTTCATAAAAATGTGGGAAGGGAATAGAAGCATACCTTCTGGTAGGTGTCCCTTCAGGCACTGCTACAGCTGCAGGATCCTCTGCCCCTCCAACGGGTGCAGTCCCTTCTGAATATGGAATACACTCAAACAATGCCCACTTGAGAGTCTCTGGTTTCTCTCTCTGCTCTTCTGTGTGCAGCATAGTTTTGTACTAGGCAAGGGATCTGTATCCTCTGCAAATATTTTAGTACCTTCATTCTCCTCAAATACACACTTCTGTATTCTGGATACCAGTGATTCTTCATCTAGATCCACGGGGAGTTTGATTTTTGCTTAGGTGTTCTGGTTTCTATATCTTTGATATTGTTTTAACTAGGAATAATAATCACTATCTGTGCTGGAGTAATTCTGAATGTTTGCTATTCAACTGCAAGAAAACAAATAGCGTGGGGCCCTAAACCCATTTAATGCTGTATGCATTAAGACAGCCCTTGGTATTGCTACTGCTTCAAAGAACTGATCAATTAGTGGATGGGATGCTCAATCACAGCAAGCAAATGCTTGGCTGCAATAAGCAACGATAAGGTGTGCTCCTGACGCTCCCCTTCCCCTGGAGCTGCAGGAAGCCAGCTTGTTGCCTGTTAGACTATAAACCGGGTCAATTATGCCAGTCACAGAGTGCTCTTTTAAATCTTTACTTATTTAGGACTGGTGGGAATGTGATATGTTCTGGCACTGCCACATAGCTGAAACCTAAGTCCCTCCCTGCTCTTCTACAAAGGCTGAGGAGCAAGATGTACCAACGCAGCTGCAGCAACTTCATGCCTGAGGCTCCCTGCCTATCACCATAGCTGTCTGACTGCTGGGGCACTGCCTCAGCAGACCAGGCTCGGGGGAGGAGGAGTGAAGATCAGGCTCTTTTGCATTTGATTTTAATTTGTCATGTTCCTCTAGGACATGTGATGATTACCATTTATAGTTAAAGCAATAACAACTTTCAAATCAAGCTTCCTAACATGATGTAAGCTAAGCAAAAAAAAACCAACCAAAACAAACCACCAAAACAAAAAACAGCCACCAAACCCACAACCAAAAAACTAACTCCTCATGGATCTGGGTCAAGAAGCAATCCCTAATTCAAAATTCCTATTACAAAGGTGTTAATCTTCTGTTTGACAAGATATCAAGTGATTTGTGGAAGTGCAGATCCCTTTATCTCCTAGGTAACTTAATTTACTGAAACAGGGAAATTAGCTCTCTACTAACTTCAGTAATACTGCTATTTCTGGCTGTATTATCTGCAAGGGGTCATTAGCGATTTCTGATGCTGAGCTGCTAGGAGGGAAAGAGGCAGGCTCATCCGAGTTTGCCAGAAAACTAACGACAACTGGCATAGCACACAAGGACACGCCGTGTTGCTGGTCACTTTCAGGGCTTAAATTCCCAAGTGCATCTAAAACCAGAAGTAATCCTCAGAAATTAATGCATTATTTTATTTCATGTTAGGGCATTGAGAACATTTAAAACTGTTGAAGTGCTGGAAAAAATCCACCAGGTGAAAGATTTGAAAGACGCAGGTATCTAACCTGGCTTTTAGCATCAAGTGAATCAGATGCGTCCCGTTCAAGTTGAGTTCTCACTGAAGTATTAGGAAGGCATGCTTACAGGCTGAGCAATTGTCCCATGGAGTTAAAAGCACGGAGAGCATCGTGGGCAATATTACATACATTGGAGTTTGCGTAGTTTGAGTGAGTGGATTATTCCTTCTGTTTCTCCAGATGGAAAGGCTGCAGATCATGTAAAGAGGATAAAAAGGAAGATATTCCACCTCTTCTTATCATCTCCAGATAGCAGTGAAAGCTTTTAAACATGTACTTTTTGTAAATTATCTTCTACACACATGGGTCCTACCCATTCCCAATGCTCCTTCAGGCAAGTGCCAGTTGGGCTAGTGGACAAAACCCCTGTGGTGTATGCAGGTTTTCAGATAAGCATCCCAGGGAGCCAGTATTAGCATGAGAAGAGTAAGAGATGATAAAGGAAAGTTTGATTTTCTAATATTCTGAGACACCTAAGACAGAGTGGAGCTGACTCATCAAGTTATTTTGAAAAGAAATTTTAGCAAGATAAACTAATGTTTTTAATTCTTGCTCACCCAAAGCACTGGAATAAATTTTAAAGTCATCTCTGTCTTTTGTAGGTTCTTCATGAATACAACATTGACCTAACTGAGGAGGAGTTATTCAACATTTTAGAATATTATGATAAAACTTCGTCTTCAAAAATATCCTATAATGATTTTCTCCAGGCATTCATACAGAAGGATTTGGTCAAATGTGGGAAACTGTAGATAAAGACAGTGACTGATTTATAATCTCAAATTTCAAACTAATAAATTAATTAAGTATGGCTTTTAAGTATCTATTCATTAGAAAACTCAAAATACTTTAAAATTTTGACAGTGGTCCTGTGTTGTGGATTAAATCTACATAGTGAGGGAATTAATTTTGCATAATCCATTTATCAAAAAAGAAAAAGACGATTAACATTGTCAAAATAATGCTTCCTAAGACGTCTCCAAAATGAATTCATTTAAGGACATTTTCTTTTTTTAATTTTATGCATTTTATTAATGATATACTCTTAACTTCAGTAAAAAGACATGCTATTGAATTTCCTCAACTGTCATTTTCCAAATGTATTACTTTTAACACATTAGCCTTCATTATTAAAAAAAATAATCCCATTTCTCAGTACATCGTTTTTCTCTTCTTGCAGTGCCCTACGTGTATTGTCAAAGACAGGTTAATGTGGACCGGCCATTGAAATCTGAGCAGATGCCAACTGTGGGTGGACACCACACTTTTCTCTGTTAAAACTGTTCTTTTACATCATTCAGCACAGTTTAGAAAAGAAGCTACTTTACCAATAAGCATTGGCTTCTTGACTGCAGAGAAATACTCCCAGTGTTAGTCATGAGGTTTATTTTTTTAAGGATACCATATATATATTTATACAATAAACAGTAAATTGCAAGTAAAACCTCTGGTTAGATTTCCCAGTTCTAGAAAAAATTCGGTTCGAACATCTTGTGAGGTACTTAGATCTTGGTGAGGAAATTAAAAGATAATTGTTTGATTATCTTCTCTTACCAGTACTCTTCTGATAGTTAAAGGATAATATGATCATCAGAGCCTGCTTCCTGGGATTATATCAACCATTAAACACTTACTTGTTCTGAAGAATTGTTAAATATTTCTCTGTCTGGTTTCTGAATTAGTTTTCATCGGTACACTGAAGAGCCCTGTCCTCATCACCTAAACTGATTTGGTATCTTTCTTTCTCCCAAGTAACATAAAAATAAGTCATCAAAAATTAAAAAATAAACAAACAAAAAGAGCAAGTTACAGGCGTACAAACACACATGCACAAACACATATCTCTCTCTCTCAAAGGAAGTCTTTGGAATGGGAAAGGGTAGAGGAATGTAATCTTGTTGTTTTTATTTCTAGTGAATGCGTGAACCATTGCAATGAATCTGAAACATTCCCAGTGCAGAACACTTCAATGGATGTTTTTTCTGAGAAAATGTTTCTTTGCGTTTGGAGCTTTTCCGGAGGTACTTTGAAGAGGTTTAGTAAAAAGCATTAGGGAGGTTTCAGGTTGAATGTTCTGTATTGTTTCTCTTTTAGCTTCTAATATTTCTGTAATTTGTACTCTACTATAAAACAAATACATTTGGAATGGGATATCTTTGAAATAGTAACATAAAAAATGCTTGCTAGACTTATTTCCAAAACTCCTGGCTATCCATAAGTCCCTGAAATTGCTGCTTAGATATCTGATTAACAGAGGGGATTGAAACTACCATTATTTAAGGAAGTTATCCCATACAAAATCAATACAAAACCTCCTAGTTCCATGAATAGAAAACAGTGGGTTTTAAGAACACACGTACATACGTCAGCAGGTGACTAAAAAGAGCCAGTCCTTGTTCTGTCGCCTGAACACAGGCATGAGTTAGCTATTCCCACCGGGCTGCTGCGGCAGGTCCTGTGTCAGGCCCATGGGGATGTCTCCAGCATCAGAGGGCATCTCAAACTGCAGCAGGTAACTGTGTTTCAGCAACTGAGCTGAGCCTCAGAGGGGTTCAGTTTAGCCCCAATTAAAATCCAGTTACCCTATTTTTGTTTAATTTTATCCTTGTAACTGGTGCGAAGCCTCAAACTGCTCTCTTCCTTACTGTCAACTTCTTTCCTCCTCCCCAGTCAGGTGCAACGTGCCTGATTTAATTTCTGTTATTATTTAATGCAGTTTATATACCAAATTATTCATTCATATTCATTAAAGAATTAATTGCTATTTGGAATACTTAAGATTATAACATAAATATTACATTCATTTTTTTTTAATAGTGAGTTTCACTGTACTGATCTAACAGAGGAGAAAAAAATAAACTACTTAAGTGATTATTGGGTTGTGTTGTTTGGGTGTTTGTTTGGCTTGTTGGGTTTTTTTTCCTCAGAATCTCCTGTATTTACTTGATAATTGGGTCCAAATTTATATCAAATACAGTAAGACTACCATCCCTGTGCTGCTTTCTCGCATGGAGCATGGCTACAGTGTTTCACGGAGGGGTGCAGGAGTTGTGTGCCTTGCTCCACCATTTTCAAGACACCACCATCTTCAGGAGAGGCGATGCGGCAAGGGGATGGAAGTCTCTGGGTTTCCTAATGCATTCTGCCAGAGGATTTTTTCATTAGCTCAACTGGCAGGAGTATCAAATCCAACAACTCCAAAAGGATTAAAGAACAATATTTTCACTGTACAAACAAATCAAATCGTGCTGGTTTTTTTAGTGAGTTCTTAAAGGCGGGGATGGCACTTACCACCTGTTTATCCAACCTCAAAAACACCCCCACCAAACTGAATTTCAACTGCTAGAGTTTTAAAATAACCGAGGCAATTTTTCGCATTAGAATTGCAAACTGCTGGATGGATAAACTTTGTAATAGAAGAGGGCTTTAATTTTTGCAGCCTGCCCCCCTAACCAAGGGTCAGCCACTCAGCCAGGAGAGGCTGGCAGAGATCCTCTGTGCTTCCACCGAGAGGCAAATAATGTCAGTGGGATTGAGCATTATCCCAGGGTGATGGTCTCCCGCTGCTGTATGTAAACGCTGTGGCAAAGCTGAGGCGGTTATAAAAACAAAAACATCAATGCAAAGCTCAGAAATTTCATTTCCAAGTGGAGAACAGTGATCCCGTGTCTGCTCCAGCAGGATGACCGTTTGCTCTGTCGTCCCTGAAGCAGCAGCGCAGGGCACACTGGCCTGGCTGCCGCCACCACACTGCCCTCGACCCACTGGGTTGCGCTTTGGGCAGGCGGCAAGGAGCACAGCGCGTCGGAGGGATTTTGGCAGCACTAGTCCCTGCCAGCGCTCCCGGCGAGGTGGCATCTGCTGCCACCGAAACGCAGCAGCAGGTGACAGCCTCCTCCCTGCCCCTCTCCAGCCATCAAGCCGCAGGGAGCCACTGCTGGCTGATCCCTCCAGATGTGCCTCTTTTGGGCTCAGTAGAGAAAAGCCCTTAAGCAAGGTCTCTGTCCTCCCTCCCCAAGGGTCCTACACCCCGAGGTGCCGGGAAGCAAGTGCTAGCCCTCAGGCACCAGAGCTGGGGATGGCCTCCAGGCTGCGGCCCAGCCCTTGGCTTCATGGGGGGCTGCTGTCGAGCACCTGACTGGGCTAATCACAAATTAACACTGTCAGGCATCCCACAGGGTGTGAAGGGAGGCCAAGCACACCCTGTGCTGACAGGAGATGTCCGCCTTCAGCCCGCTCTCCAGCGAGGCCTAGAGACCAGCAGACAAGGAACCCCAGGGGTTAACTCTGCTGTGGACAACAACCTGCTCCCTGTGAGAGCAGCCAGGCCCCTCTGCCCTGCCTTTCCCTGCTGCTCTGTCCCTGAAACTGGCAGTCGCAGGTGCCTCTTCCGAGCTGGAGACAAAAGGTGTATTAAGGCTAAAGGAAAGCCACTCCTTCAGCAGTGTTTTAACATCATTACAAGTTTAATTTCCTTCACTCCAGAGTAGAATAAGCTAATTGAAGGAGACTGAAGTCGCTAACAGATCTGCTGCTGCACAGGAGCGTCACATCACCGCCAGGTCACCCACCCACCCAGCAGACCCCTCGTTTCCCCACCTCCACGTCCAAGTTTTGCTCATTGCTACGTCCCTCAGCAAAACAGCTGCTCGCACATGGCACCCATAACAGGGGGCTGGTGAGCAGGCATCTACTGCCAAATTACATACACTGACTGTTCAGAAAGCAATTTACAGGGAGAAGACACCATAAAGAAATAACTGGTCACCAGCATGGGGAATAGCTTCTCAGAGCAACAGCCTGCCCAGAGGGACCACGTCACCACCAGCACAACCCTGCACAGCAAGAAAGCTCACACCAGCCAAAGACCATAGGGCTTCTAGGCAATTAAAATACAACATAAATATCACTCACCATGCAGAAAGTGAATTTCATGCATAAGCAGACTATAGAAGAGGCAATCGTGTCTTTCACTGCATTTTCCTCCTCCCCCATCTTTCATCTCAGGTTTTTCTCCCTTGGAAGCCCCTGTAAATATGGGTGCTCACCAGTAACATGTGCTGCTCATTAGCACATCCTCAAGCCCACCTGAGCTACTTGGCCTCTCCAAATCCCCTGCCCTGAGGCCAGCTTGCTGCTATTGCCAAGAAGCAGGGGCTGGTTTGGGGGAAGGGGCAGCTCCAGGAGGGCCCTTTTGGAACAGGGCAGAAAGGCTAAGGCTCAAAAGCTGCTCGGTAGAAGCATGAGGAAGCAAGACAAGGGGAAGGAAAGACGGGAATCAGTCAGAGGAGGGAGGGAAGGAAGAAGTTTGTGGACTCTGTACTAGCTATTTCTATCCCAGGGCTTGGTGCGGAGCCTGCCAGACCAGAAATAGAGCCTCTCTGTGCTCAGAGGTTGAAGAGGTAGGGAAGGGTAGAGGGAGGGCTGAGGCTAGGCAAAGAGACACAAGAGAAAGGAAAGAAGGAAGACATTCATGTGGGCCATCCTCTACATCGGCAACTGGCATAAAGCCTGAAAGGCTGGAAATAGAATGTGCTTCAGAAAAAAAATCAAACTTCTTCAGAATGCAGTCATTTCATTTGTTTGATTAAGGCATTACTGTGTGAAGTGCCAATATCTCTGTGCAATTACTGTTTTTATCTGGATGATATGCAGCAGGTCATGAGCAGTAAGGGATGCTCCAAACATGGGAAAATGAAAATCAGATTTTAAAAAAATCCATTTTCTAAAAAATAATTTTCTTCTGTTTTTGTATTTTTCTATGCTAAAGGCTGTCATGCAATGGAAAGAGCATTATTATGCTGTGAAAGAGTCATAAAAAGAATTTTGTATTATAGCAATACTTAAAATATGCAAATATAATATCTTCACAACACCCCAAAATTATGCTTGGCATGAATTCTTAGCAACAATACAAATATCATCATCTTCAAATAAGCAGGTGTAACACGCTGCTCAAATAGCTGTAAAAACAACCTCATCACAGCTCTGGGAGCATCCAGATTTCATCTTTGATGTAGGTAGATTTTAAGTAGGAAAGGGAAGAAAGTTGTCTTAAACATCAGGGCATATTTAACATGGAGAGGAGACCTGCCAGTGTGCATTTACCGAGCCACTGTCGTTATGAAAACTCAGTTCTGGTACTGTGCGGGCTCAGCTATGAGTGCTGAGTGTTGTGGTGCAGCCCCCTCCTTCCCTCTCGAATCCCCGTCAAAACAGGGTTATCCCCAGGCTGCTGTCCAGTGTGTTTGAGCCTTACATTAGCTAGTCTCTGTCTTTAAAACTGCACATAGTTTGACTCTGATTTTTAAAAAAAGGGAGCAATAGTGGAAATACTGTACGACAGAAGTTTCATTGTGGGGTGGATATCCTTTTGCACCTTCTTTCAGTGTAAGTACTTTTCTAGGGCTTGATTCTGATCTCATTAAATCCACGATGTACCGCAACTCCTCTAGCTTCAGTGGATTTATTCCAGCATTTGAGAACAGGATAAGACCTCGGTACCTTATTTTCTTTTCTTTTTGCTGCAATCAGGTTTTCAAAAAAGTAGCAGCTATTTCTGCTCACTCCAGAGCAAGAGTGGCAGGAGGGTTTTGCCGGAGGAACAATGCATCCTTCTCCGTACAGTGTACAGAATTCCCATCTTGTGCATTAGAATAGATGTTGAAACAGTTCTAATTAACATTTTTAATTTGCATTTTAATTGCCTGCCGGGGTGTGAAATGACATGTCTGGGTAAAGGAGTGTTTTTCTTAGTTGCAGTGGTTTGCACAGTCCCAGCGAGGCGACGGGGCGGATGCACCCTGGCCACTGGTGATTTTGCAGCGCTCCCCATAATTAAGGCAGGGCCTGATCCAAAGCCCAGTAAGTTAAGCTGAAAAGGTTCACATGGCTGTTTGTTTGTTTGTTTATTTTTAATGAATGGGAGTCATAATTCATTTTTGTCTGAAGATACACGTCTTGGTTTTAAAATTGCCAGTTGCAAAGAATCAGCACAATCATTTGAAGGTTGTTTTAGTGGCTAATTACTCTTTGTAAAGAAAATACCATATACATACATATGAATACATATATATGTATTTTTAAGATGATGTTATTTCAGCTATGAATTTGCCTCTGTGCAGCTTCCAGCTTGTGCACCCTGCATTTACATAAAGGTCACAGTGGAATCATGCTGAACCTCTTCTTTTTTCAGCAAGACAGAGCTCTGCAGCTTTTCACCTCTTGGGGCAAATTTTCCAGTCCTTTTCCCATTTCCACAGGTCCTCCTGGTGTTGATCCCAGACTCTCAAAATCATGCTAGAGTCAGAGATGTCTGAACTGGGGTGTTTTCAAATTTCAGCCGTAGGGATGCCAAATGCAGGGGACGTGTAACCTCCTTCTGCCGGCTTTGCCCACTCATCTGCTGCATTTGTTCTTCTGGCCACAGCACTGGCTGGGTGCACCAGGCACTTTTTGCCAGCCAGACCCATATCCAAGTCACTTTATTTCCGAGCTCTTCTCCCCAAAGCAAAGTCACTCCGGCCCATGTCCTTGTGTTTAGGTATGCAACTTAACACGTGGCCATAATGAAATGTAGACCAATTTGCTGTACCTCATGTTCTATAAAAAAAAATTCTAGATCAGAGTGTACCTGTGAGCCGTGCTGTTCAGTATTTCCTGCAGTCCAACACTTGGTTCAACTCAAAAAAGTTTCAGGACACCTTGTCTTGGTGGGGGGAAGCAGGTTTCCCGGTCAAGAACTAGCAGTTAAATCATGTTGGGACAGGAGCCGCTACCTGGAGGACACTACAAAACATATAGCCTCTTAAAGATGATTCCTCATTTAATTACATCGGTTAGGTGGTTTTTAATTCATTTAACGTGTGCCATGTTGAAATTATATCATTCCCGTTTCCTCCTCAAAATACTAGGCAATGGTGCCAAGTCATGTGCCTTACAGAAGTCTATTACCTTAACACTATTTCATTTGTCATCCAAACTTGTAATCTCATAAAAAGATATCAAATTAGTTTGAGAAGATCCATTTTACTTAAACCCACCTTGATTAGCATTTAATTTTATTAGGCCCTTTTAATTCTTTATTACTCAAGCCTTGCACAATCAATCCCATCACTGCTTTTTTTCTGGGGATCAAAGTCAGGCTAACGCTCTCTCACTTTGGCCACCCTCTTTCCCTTTTTAAAACATTGGCAAAATTTCAACTTTCTCTGGACTGCTAAGACTTCTCTCATGTCCTAAAGTATCTGAAAATTCATTATTAGCAGTTTAAAACACTTCTCAGCTGACTTCTCAGATACAAAGTTCCCAATCAAAACATTTGGTCATTGTTGTTTAACATGCATGTTGTTAAACATGCTGTTTAAGGACTGCTGGGCTGAAAAGTACTTGGTCGCTAGCAGTGTGCAATGTCCCGCTACCACCTGGCCTTTTTGTCTGCACACAGCAAAGATATTTATTTAAAATTCCACCTTTTTAATAATACTGTTGATGAATCCCCCATTCCCATTTACTTTTGTGTTCTTATCATTACCGTTTCAAGCCATTGATACTCTCTGTGCACGTTTGCTTTCCTCACCTTTTTTAAACACAAATTTCTTCCTTCAGCAGTTTGATATACTGATTTCAGTCTGCTTTTACTTACCCTGAAAAACAGGAGGGTTCTTTTTTTTTTTTTTTTAAACCAGTTTGGGTCTTCCTGGATTCTGGGACTTTTCTTTGGCAAACTTACTTGAAAGATTTACAAATACCATCTATGTTTTGCTGTTTAGATGGTTTTTCTCCCAACTGTCTTGTTACTTTTTGGTTTTGCAAAATGCCCCTGTTTGAAAGACAAAGAGTTTGTGTGGCTTGTTCTGGCTGCTTGTTTTACATTCACACAGTGGATGTGATTGAAGTCAAGGCTGCTGATACCTCGGGCCGCTTCAGCATCCTCTTTCTGTGAACCAGTTCTCCTTGTCCATCAATAAGAGAAGTGATGTAGATGTTGCTCCTGCTAGAGGTAGCTTCTTTCAGGAAATTGTCATCCGGAGACTTTAGAAATTCTGGAAGACTGAAATCT
>VZSC01003610.1:111416-153234 GCA_013398225.1 Steatornis caripensis
GGGGGGGGGCGGGAGCGTTTCAGAGATGGGAAAGTAAGGGGGTTAGAAATAGTCTAGCTAGAATTGAAATTATTTTAATTTCTAGACAAAGTGAGTAAAAAGCAGCATAATGGCAGTATACAAAATAATGAATGGTATAAAGAAGGTACATATAAGTACTCCTATTTACACTTCTCACATAAAAAGAGAACAAAGGAACAGTCAATAAACCCGAACGGCAGCACACATACAAGGATAAGCGAAATACTGTTGTTGTAATGCACTGTGCATAATCACCCGGGGAGCTCACTGTTCCAAAATATCGCTAAAATCCAGATGCAGAGAGACTCGCAAGAAAGGGACAGGAATGTACCTGAAAGGAACATTTGCAGTTATGTTCGCTATATGTGAGTTACATTAGCAGTGAGCAATAATACGGGTTTTTAAGAAAGAAATTCTTGTACGGAAAAAAATAAATGGGAGGGGGGCAAAGATCCCCATGGGCAGATTATTCCAAAAATTGCCTTCTAAGGAATGTCTTGTTCCTCATTCCTCTGAAGCATTTACATTGGCTATTCGCAGCAGTCAGTGACTGGAGAAGACGAACTACTTCTTATCCCCTCTGGCTCCATCCCGCAGCAAGACCAGAGCGCTTTCCCACCTGCTCTGTCCCCGTGCATCACCCGGGGACGGGGGTTTTCACCTTCCCTCCCTGCAGTTACCTCGCCGGTGGAGCACCTGGCTGGGCTAGCCCAGAGTGCTGCTGCCACCAGCCTCGCTTCGTGCAGCGACCTCCTTGAAGACCATCACAGTTTTGGAGTCTCTGGCTTCAGGGGGCTAGCGAATGGCATCATCTGAAAGTCTAAACCCCGTTCCCCAGGCTGGGGTGCAGCTGCGGTGGGTGAGGGCTGCCTGGTAAAAGGCAGCTGCTCAGGCAAGTGCCGAGTCCCAGCTTGCTCGTTCGTTGTAGCCAAGGAACATTTCACATCCTCAGCCATATGTGACTGAGGGAGGTAAAAATAATCTTGTCTTTTTTTTCATTGACATGCAGTGGTATCTCCCCTATTCGCCGTCGAAATGAAATGAAATTAATCTTGGTAACAATTCTGCCTGGTGATGGGGACGCGCGTATTAGTGATACACATCAGCACACCTTCGGGAGCAATGCTACCTGGATAAATATCAGTGAAGGTCAGCGATGGGGAGGTGGGGTGGGAAATGACTTGAGAGAGCATCGCTGAATTTAAATAGAGCTGACAATTGCAAAACTGTGTTTGTGGAAACCGTCCTTTTCATGGCCTCCCTAATCTGAGGTAGCTCAGATAGATTTGAGGCAAGAAGCCCAGGCGTTGGCTGTGCCCACAAAGTTAAAGTAACAGTCACCTCACCTTAATCTCCCTCTCTGTGAGGTTCGTGTCCTTACACTCAACTCCGAGCACGAACCATCCTTCCCTCGACTGCCGCCTGTTCCTGAAGGACAGCATCCCAGTTCCCGACTGCTTCACAGCTCGGTTGCAGCACGCCCCCACGTTAGCTTTTCCTTGCCTCGCAGGCGCATCTGGCACGTTCCCCCACCAAAATACACCAGTTTGAGAAAGTGGTTCCCGTTTTCCCCTCTGCAACCCCAACTTCCAACTTGCTACCTTCTGCAGGACGTGTGGGGGCCTGAAGCTGGCAGACGCAGCAGGGCACCTCCTGCCCACTGCCCCCAGCCCCTCTGCCAGCTGCCCCCCGAGCTGCTCCACAGCCCGTCACAATAACAACTTTAACGTCCCACAGGCTGGCTCCTGCACCTGGAGAAGGTAGGCAGCCTTTCCCACGTGGAGCTGAATGCATGAAGTGGATAAAAAGAGGCTGTATTTTTTGTTGTTTTTTTAAGACTTTATTTGTCTAACATGCTTGACCAAAAATTACAACAACAATCAAGTTATGTCAAAATGATTAAATAACCTTTAAGCTTTCATACCTCAAGTATTTTAAATGGTATTTTGAAGAAACAGCTGCTTTCATATCCTTTCCACATAAAAATACACAGTATTTTGAACATACCTTAGGAAAAATTATTTTTAAGAGAATAGTTTATGGTCGACGTAGAAATTTTGTTGAGGCTAATAAAAGGACCTCTTCCCCCCACTTTAACATTTTAGTCTCTTAAGTGCCGTGAGCGAATGTAAACATTTCAGGCTTCTTTAACATACAGCCCATTTCCTGCCACATTTGTTTCAAATCGCTTGAATTGTGACCGGCTAAGACACTTTTATTCTAACTACACGCTATTGCTCATCTTCCCAATGATGGCGGGAGTTCATATTCAACTATGAATTTCAGTCCTTGCTGATTTAGGAGCTGATCCTGTAATTTCTACAGCAATAGTTTTGACAAAAGTGGCCCCAGCTGAACTGATGGCAGACTGCTCATATGCTTGTGAACTATTCACCCAAAAACCAGTTGCAGGCACCACCAATCATTTTGGGTTTCGTTTCAGGAAAAAGCAGCAAATTAGTTTAGACCCCAAGTTACCCAACAGCTTACAAAAAATGACAGACCCATGACTTGCCATGTTTTCTGGCAGTCTGGTGGTTTCTCGTGGGTCCACAGCACTAGTCAGTCACTGGGCTCAAGCGTCACTGCTCCCAGCAGCAGCTGGAAGAGCTGCTGCCCATGGGAAGCCAGCAACATGCAACGTTTCTGCCTACCTTGCTTAGAGCGGAGGCAGCCACGGCCTGGTTTTGCGACACACATATTTTAAATTGTGTATGCCTACAATGTACATGCAGCCGCTACGTTAAGCTCACATTTACATCCATGTATCAGGCAAAAAGTAATACACAGAATTATCCGACACGTGCGTGCAGAAGTGGGCTATGCACAGACCTGCCAACAACCCTGTACTGGCAGTGCAATGATCTGCCCAACGTGTGTGAGCAACATTAATGTCTAGATGTCGACAGCCCCAAATTCAAGATGTCCACATTCAGAATATTGCAGTTAAATTACCTCCATGAAGGCAAAAAGGCTCCTCTCAGAGCATGGAAAATTTTGTTAGTTCAAGGCAGAAACCCATTTCTTGTAGGATTTGTTTGAAGCGCTTTTTTTTTGGTGGGTTTGTAATCAATTCTCAAGTTTCTGCCTAGGACGGGACTGAAATCCCAGCAGCTTCAACATCTCTGTTAACCTGTAGGAAAGCTGCATCGGCAGTACTAGCGTCGGCCATCCCAACCAGCTCCTGACATGTCCCCTGCATTGCCTGGTGTCACATGCAACATGACAGATGGGTTTCAACTCGGTTGATGGTTTTGTCTTGGGCTTCTCTCAGCAGTGCCCATGAGCGGGCAAACAGCAATGACAGGTTTTGTGAGGCGACCCTGCTCCATACCCATTAGCATGTACTCGTCACTCATCGCACTTAACGCTACTACATAGCTTCCCAAAAGTGAATGCCCAAACTCCGCCCTGAGGTGACCACTTCCCCTTGCATCCATAGCATTCCCCAAGGACAAGGGGATCACAGTAACGTTTAATCACTTCTGACTGGGTCAGATTCAAATCTCATCATTGGCTGCATGTCCCATTAACAGGTTTTGAACAAGTAGTCCCAGTGGGTTTTATTTAAAATACAACTAGTGAACATTGGGTGGGGGTTTTGTGGGGTTTTTTTTTTTTTGCTTTTTACAATCACCTATCTCCTTCCCGTATGAAAACAGAGTTATATTTTTTCTTCTTTTTTTTTTTTTAAAGGGAAATGTCATCCTTTTTTTCACAGGTGAGTCCAGGTTACAAATTCCTGAGTTTATACTGCACTTAACACAGTCTCCCTTCTTGAATGTTGAGCTGTTTACAGCATGCCGGCAATATGCACCATTTCCCTTACCATCTGTAATGCCAGATGTAGTAAAACTTCATTTCAGTACAGTGAATTAGGGCCTCTATTGCATTGGTTTTGAAGAGATGCAAAGATTTCGACCTGGAGGACTTGGAAGTAATAGCTTTCCTCCTGTGACTGGTCATTCGTGCACCATCTTTTGTATTTGCCATGTTAATTAAGGGAAAACATCTTTACCATCATTTTTCTTTTTACCAAGAGCTCACTGGGAAACATCTGAAATGAGGAAATCCTAGTCTAAACACTTCAGTTTAAACTGCAAACTTTCTTAAAGAAACACTCCTTCGAAAGACGTTCTTTTAACAAGTCCAATATAATGTACGGTATATACAAAAGTCCCTACTTGAGAGAGATATATATATATATGTATATGTATATATATATGTGGAATGCATTCACTTTTCTGTGGTCACAAATATTTTAATGGTGAAATGTTCAAGTCTTTAATCTGTTCCTGGCACCAAAATGTCTTTGTTCCTCATCCACTTTTGTCACTCAAAATTTATCTGTGAAGAGCTAGCAGGGAAAAAAGAAGGTTTTTGCTTTTTTGTTGAATGGTTCCCTATTGGGATTCTCAGCCAGCAATATAAAGTTGCTAATGTGTTGGGCACAACTTTAAATCCTCATTATAATCATGTGTTCCTTGGAGTAGGTAAGTCAATAACTATAGGTGGATTAAGTGGCTGGTAATTCACAGTGCACACAGATGCATTCACATAGGTAGTAGTTCCATCAGCCATGACACCATAACCTACAAAGAAAGAAAAACTCTGGTTACTCTCATTGTTCATTATTATCTTCCTTTTTTTAAATTATTCACCTTTATCACACAACGGTAAGTGCCACATTTATTACACAGAAGGAATTTTAAAATTCTCTTCATAAAGGTCTCCTGAATTAACACCACCTTTGTCCTACAGCAGAGCTTTTTGCCATCTTTTAAATTGTCTAAGAAAAGCAAAATGGACCCTCGCTAGCTAGTGCCTATAATCTCCGGCAGCCAGCTAGCCAAACCTGGACCTGAGCTGTAAAACAATGATCTGGATGTCTTCTCCTTAGAAAGAGATATTTTTCTCTGCAAAGCTTTTTTCTTAGAACCTTCTCAGTTTTGGAAAGGAGGAGAAGATAGAGAATATAGAATATATAGAATATAGAGAGAATATAGAGAAGATAGGCAATTACAGCGCTGGAAAAAGCCACACTTCTGATCATTTAGGTTTGCAGTCATCAATGCAGCAAACTTTGGGCAACTTTCATCTTTCCACTTGTTTTTTCTGTCCTGTGTCATACACCTTTTAAGCAACCAATGAAGAAAAAGCATTGCCTGACCAAGGGAAGTACGAGTGCACATGCACCTGGGCGGGATTCATCTAGCAGGAACCTCTTCTTCCCATGTGTTTGAACTCGTTGACCAATTTCAACCAAATTTGATGGAAAGACACTAAAATGCCTGCTCAGGCAGAGAAAAAATGGCTTTATAAATGCATTCTCTGACAGACAATGTGAATTCATACCCTACGGCACCGTCACTTTTCCATGGGAGAAAACACCCTTCTGTATGTCTCACCAGTGGCGAAAAACCTCTGACTAAATCTCATGTCTGACTAGACACTCAAGTCAAACAATTCCAGAGCTAAATCTGCACAAAATCGAACTTCCAGCTCTAATGCCTGTAGAAATACAGCAAAATGCTGTTTTGGAAAGACACAGCCCTTTAACCACCTTGGTGTTATGAAAAAGTAGACACGCTTCCCATTGTCAAAAATCTTTTCATGAATGACTAGGAAAAACTAAACTACACTACAACTAAAAGCTTGACGTTGCAAACTTGCCTTGTAATATTAAGATCAATACGAAGAAATGCATTCACAATCAGAAATAGGTAATTTTGGGGAAATCACCTGGTAGAAAGCATTTGTACTAAGGTTCAATGTCACCATTAATGAAGTTAATAGTGAAACGTATCCATTGCTACATGCACCGAGCTCCGGCTATTCAAATCCTAGGTACTCAGGATCCTACAGTTTTTCTGAGTGCAATTTCATGTCTTCTAGAAGCATTGTTAGTTACAGAATTTACAAACAAAGAAACAGTAGCCAAATTCCTGTCTTTTTTGTTCCTTAAAATACCCTGAATAATGCAGGGCCTCCTGGACTCCCCGTGGAAAAACCACACTATAATTAGGGACTAGGGAGGGAAGAAAACTCTTGTCAGGTTCCTGTCACAGGCATTTCTTCAAATCATTTGCTGTTTGCCACAGAACAATTGCTCTGTGCAAAACACAAACTGCATGAGGACAGTCAGCATTGCTGCTGGGACTTTCTGTCTCCTCGGTTACACGTATGGAGAGAACAGAATCAGCTTGCTAAAACATTCCTTTTGCTGGAAGATTCCTAATGCTACAGTTTTCGCTCCCACCCTACCGCCAACAGTTTCCTCAGCCACGGCCTCAGCCAAGTACTGGCTGTATTGGGCAACCAGGATTTTAGCCGGCGGCCCTGCCACGCTGCTTGTCACTTCCATGGGTCGATCAGCAGCAAGCCCACATGTAGAAGTATTTTTTGGCAGAGACAGCAGCGCAGAGGGGGAATAGGGATGAAACATCTCTTCTAAGCATCTCTTCCTCCTGGATGTTCAGTAAATGACTGCTGCAGATGTAGCTATGCTCAGTCAGGGGAGGAACTCATCTGTTCAAATCACACAGTCTCTCTACAAAGAGCAGCTTCATTTGCACAGGCTGTCTGCAATGGGAATTCTCCTCTGCAGAGATTTAGCATCCCACTGCAAAACAGGTTATGCAGTTCCTCATTTGTTTTCTCTAAATTACGATAGTTAACAAGAGGAGTACCTTGTTTCTGCGTTCTGATACCTACTATGCCAACTGTATTAATTCACAAGATTTACCATTCTGTGGAGGTGCCGTTCTTTTCCCTTGGGAGCCAAAGTTGGGCTCGGTCTTAGCAGATGTGATTTTGTTTACCTGCCTCAAGCTTCATGGCTTGCTAAGTGTTTGCTTATATATCCTGCAACCCGCTTGGCTTACAATTTCTGAAAAGACTATGATGTGAACTGTATTCACCAGCTCTCTTGCATGGAATCTCAAAGACCATTGTAATAGCAAAGGGTTAGTTAAAAATACTGCCTATATGTTGTTTGTTTACTCTGTGATGTAACAGCACCTTGGACACTAACTGGCATTAACAGGTCAACGCAGATGAGACACACAAGGAGAATGGACCTGAGCTGTAAAATAATGATCTGAATGTCTTCTCCATCAGTTTTACACCAGCACACCTCTCACCAAGGTCACTCCTAACATAGCATGGTGAAAGCGCCCAGCAACAAGTCAGAGTGGGATTTCTTGGGAAGGGTAATAGTTCTTCACAAAACCAGAGGTATCTGAGCACCAGCTACTCCAGTTTTTCTGTTTGTTCATTTTTACACCTGTGAGACCCAGAGGTATCCTTCAAAGGCTGGAGCAGTCCCAGAAGCAGAAAACAGGCAGTGGCGGAGCACCTTTTCCTGCCGTAAGTTAACCCTGCCAAGAACTAAGCCGCTCGTAATACATGCTTACGTGCCAACGGTACACTTTCGCACAGCCCAGTCGTTTCTTTTGGTAGGGGCACTGCTTGAAGTCTTGCTGCCAAGATATGTGAACAGGACAGACTTCTCTATAGCAGACAGCATCTACCTTTCCCTTTACCTGGAGATGAACTCCTGCTGTCACTGACTTCAGTGGAGCATATTTGTCGCCATTTACTGACTTATGTGAAGGGAACTAATTTTTTTCCAGTTAAAAATCAAGTAGTCAAGGGAACTGCTTAGTTTTGTTTGGGTACAAAATGTTTCCCCTGCCAAAGGAAATAAATACATGAATAAGTATCTTGAACTTCTACACAAGTCAGTGGTGACATTCCTCCTGATTTTAACTTCATGTATGCACTGATGGGGAGAGACAATCTTTCTTGCGCAATCTTGAAGACTAAGCCTTGCAAGCAACTACCAAAGCATTCTTACCCATTTCACAAACACGTAAACTGAGACACAGAGAGCTTACATGAATTATCTTAAGTCACAGAGATTCAGCAGAGGAAAATACAATCCTTCAATCCTAATATTTAGTCACTTTCTGTAACTACTGGACTCGTGTCCTTATTTTAAAATTCACAGTAATCCTTTCTGTGAAGGAGGCATCGCCCTGTTTTATAGATAGAGAAGCTGAAGTACAAGTATTGAAATGTGGGTATCAGCCAATTCGTATCTATATATGCAGCTACATAAGTACCTAAATTCCAGAAGTGCTTCAGTTCAGACATTCAAGTTTGAAAATGCTAGTTAAACCAGACAACGTCTGTGTTTGTAGTTTTTAAACATATAAGGAAAGAAAGAAATGTGTTCTGACCTTCATGGATATGTCCAAAAACATGAAGCCTTGGCTGTATTCGTCTCTGGACTGTGTTCAGCAGCTCAACACATCCTACCCGTTGCATTTTCTTAGGAACCCAGTCTAGAAAACCTTTGGAAAAGACAGGAAAGCTTTAAAAGAAGACAGGTTATCTGCAAAGCTGTACCACTATACACTATTTCTAAGATTTCATGTCTTGTGGCTTTTCACAGGCAGCCATAGAAGAACTGAAATGCAAAAAAAAGCGTTTGCCTTGGTAAGCAGAAGAGGAAGGAAGGAAAAATACACAAGGAAAACTACGAAAGTTCGTCCAAATTAAAAAGACTATGATAATTCTTGCCAGTAAAGCATTTTTGCACTGCTGTTAGTGGGAAACTCAATGCTTTATCCATTCTTCTTCCTTTAAGAGAGAGGTGTAAAGAGCAGTATGTCCAAAGTGAGTCTCTTAAAGAATCTCAATCAACATTTAGCTATTTAAATGTAGTTCTGGCATCTAGTTTTTAAAACTAAACACTTAACTGATATAATGGAATCTGTGTTGCTAATAATAAAACTATACTGTTGTCACACTGAATCTTACAGCAGTGGAACTCAGGTGAGGAACCTACAGCACGCCTACGGACAACATCCTCAAGTAAAACTGACTTAAGCACTTCATGATACAGCAAGCCTCACTAGCCTAAATCTATGGACCTCAGATGGATAGACTCAGCCCCTCTGCAGTAGATGTTTTTAAGTGCTACATTTACTTGCACAAAGTTTGTATAAAAATGCATTGTTTATGAATACAGAGAAAAATGTGTACCAGCTTGCTTATATGTCTAAAAACATGCTGCAGGGGAATGCCTACTGCCCACCGAAGTCTCATGTTTGCTTCAAAGTAGTAGTATAAGAAGGATGCTGTTGTATTAGGGGGTTTGCAATAACCAATCTTGTTTTCCTTCTATTGTTCTGCCATTTTCATCAGGCTCAAATTTGGAAACCTAGAAGATATAATAATTCCGTTTTTCTTTAGTTGTTCTAGTATTTCCCCTGTGTGCCTGTCGTAGCTTTGTATCTCTGACTTAGATTGCTGAAATGGCGTGAATATATTGAGCCTTTGAGAAAATGGCAGGCAGTCAGAGAGGTATAGAGTCTGGACCTAGTTTTCATACGTTTACTTTTGAGGTCCACTCAAGCATGGCTAAATAGCAGCTAACCAACTGGCTTAAAAGACCAGAACTGTGGTATTCAAGCTCTTGGAAATGCTCTCAGATTTGCTAGAGCTTTGGGGTAGGCTCACACATTGAGAAATACCTCTTCAGATGCCAGTGCTTGAAAACTGGGCTCAGTACACTGTGGGGTTTTATGAAAATGGTAAAAATTTGCCCTTGTATCATGGCTACTGAGACTGCTAAATCCAATTTTCAGAAAGGAGTTGGGAATGTGGCATCCTAAGAGTCAAAAAGAGGAAGTTCTGATAATGGCCACAGACTCCTAATTCATTCGGATGCCTCTGAAGACATTGCTTGGGTCCTGTCGGGGGGATGTACAAAGAGAAAGCCCCGCTGAATTACAGACAGAATACAGCAACGCTCAGTTCTGGTAACTGATTTTACCAGTCACTCTTGGTATCCAATTCAGGTTAAAATTCACTGCAGGAAATAATAAGTATTTAAGATGTCAAAGTGCACCCAGCAACTCCTCTGGAATCCAGTCATGCTTTTTTCAGAGCAAATGTTTTATAACCATAGGTTTTATTATTTCAATGATTGGAAACAGTTAATTGTCAAAATGTCTGTGGCGAACAGACAAAGCCAAAAGTATTTCCACTTCAAAAACTTCACAAACAAAAATCCACAAAATTAACTTCTCCATTAAATTAAGCATTATTTATGTTGAACATGTTTTTGTTTACATGCATTATCACCCTTCTGAAGCTTTCCCATATGTTTGCAGCTTATTATGTACACCTGACTACACAAACTAAGAATAATTGATTACACCTAGCTAACAATTAGAGTTCATCTTAGGGTTTTTTTAATGTTTGGTTACTTGAAACCAGGTTTCTGCAGCTGTCAGGAAAGTATAAATCTTTGTCATAGACTATCAAGCAGACAGCTACAAATGAAGACTTAAAGGTGAAATTAAATTCAAAACAAAGAAACGAACTGAACTTTTTAAAGAGAAATGAAAGAATCATAAATGCAGATCTTCAGGAACCAGGGAAAAGACTTTAAAAGTTACACTGTACATAAAAGTAACTAAAATATGCTGATAAAGAAATGAGCATTACTCGTAATTATGAATACTCTATTTCATAAACTATGAAATATATGGCATATCTTTACTAATAAGTAACAGCTTACTAATAAAATGGTCAGTAATAGATGTTTTTAATTTTTGTTTTCTTATCCTATGTGAACCTGTTTTCTCATCCTATGTTTTAAGCTTGTTTTCTCATCCTATGTGAACCTCCTGTGTATCCCTGCCCTGGTTTCATCCCAAAGCACTACTCTAAAACACAAAACAAAATGGCTCAGATTTTTGTTACATGTCTAACTGACTTAGAAACATAAAGTCCGTTAACTCTTACTGGTGCTTTTGCATCTAAATCAAGCAGGCAACTTTAAATCTACCTAATAATGTAGTATTAATTAGTTTAGGAGTATGCACACTCTTTTGAAGTGAGGAAATAAGAAAGCAGCACAGAAAATGGATGATGGACAGAATTTAGGCAGCGCGCTGGAGAAAAAAGAGAAATTTGTGAGAGCACTGATTGCTATTTATGATGATTAGGAACAGCTCTAGTGATGCTGTCCAAGATCAGAACAACAGTAATCAGCTTTCTGGTTAAAAATTGTCTGTGAGGGTCAAGGAGGACCCTGCCTCCCAAAATGTCTGCGGACAGAGCTACACAATAAAGAGGTTCTGTAAGTTAGGCAGAGTGGTCATTCTTTTGAAGCGTCATGTATTTGTTGCCACGGGTGTCAGGGAGACCAACAGCTGATGCCCTCAGGCAGAAGGTTCTGTGCCTGAGCCATCTATTAATGCATCGATAAGAAAAAGACAAAGAAATGGGAACTTTACAAGAAAATTCTTGGGGGATGGAAGAAGCTTAAGAATTAAAAAAAAGAGGACAAATACTGAGACATGGAGATGGGGAGAATTCACGTTGCAGTCAGTGGAGATAGGCAGCTCTTCCTCAGAATTACTACAATTATTAAATTACTTTTCAAGTATTAGATTTACTATTAAATTCATTATTAAAGCATGTCTGCTGAGTGCCAGCTCTGCACTGCTCTCTAGAGGTTGTCCTCCCTCTGCCGATCCCAGAGGCTGCCTGGAGAGGCCGCAGTGGCTAAATCAGCAAGGTGGCTGAAGCCGGGTGGTGTGAACCCCTCTCTCCACCTTCTAACACTGGATTTCAAGTGCTAGATACAGGGATATTGTTTGGATCAGCTGAAGGTTGGATTTCTTTACAACTGATCAGCTGGTTTTAAAAATGGCTTTAGAAGTGCTGAAAAAGCTTCTGAGAAAGTTTAAAATACGACTTATAAATAAAGCTATATCAAAGACCCAGCATCGTGCCATGGATCCTAACGGTTATTATCCCCAGTACGAACTATTTGGAGCTGATATCTCAAGGTCTAAACAACCAATTCCTGCCATCCACTTTTACAGTACAAGTCCATATTAAAATCAGTCTGTGGCATGGCATGAGACTCCACTTAGGTGAAGTATCAAAATACACACCCTTACTGTGAGAAACTGTGCTCACAAAGAAGCCCTTTCCCCCAGGATTAGTGAGCAGTGGAATGCAAACATGTCTTTCTAAAGAAAACAACAAAACACAAACCCTTTAGATACTTTCTCCTCCAAGCTCTGAAAGAGAAGAAAGGGTGGAAGACAAGAGGGTTTTAGCTTCAGGAAACTGGGGAATCTAATTTAAAGAAACCAACTGCCTTAATTTCACACAAAGCAGTCCTTTGCAGTAAGACTCAGCAAAACACTGAAGCACATGCTTCACTTTCATGTCCATTTATTAAACTAGTGGGAGTTAAACACATAGTTGCATTAAATATAGTTTCCTATATGATAAATACATTGAAAAACACGTTAAAAGCCTTAAGCCTTTACCAAATCTGGACAAGTTTCTGTGACTGTATTATTTTCGTAACACAGATAATTTCCCTATTACCTAAGAATACAAGAAATCTCTCCCGGCTTTTATATCACCTATACGAATGTTTGTCAAACACAAATGCAAGACTGTTTCTTGTTGGTTTGTTAGTGTTGCCAGATTGTATTAAAGACAGGCAATTCACCCACCCTGTCCAAAGAACAGGCAAACAATGGCAGCCACTGGGTTTGAGAGGCAGAAGATTCACCAAGTCATCATTATGAGGAAAAATACACACTCTGGGTACTTGTTGGTGGGGGAGTGCTACTGCAAGTGAGGGAGAAAGATAGTGTTGAAAAAGTAAGATCCCAATCCTGCATTTCTCTTCAAGCAGGCTCCATGCTTTATATCTACTAATTTCACCAGTGGCAGAGGGGACAGATGCACAGGAAAACTAGACCTTGCTTATTTGTACAGCTTATTAAGGCTTTATGTGTTAAGGCTTTACTTTTTAAGCTATTATTTAATTCCCTACCACTGAGCATAGCTAATGATGAAACATAAAACTGAGCTGAAGTCCTGGTGCTGCTGAAATTAGTACAGATGTTACTTTTGACTTTTCTAAGTCAGAATTGCACTCTTTGTCTAAGGAGAGCCATCAGTTACTGTACAATAATCTGAAATACACAGCTAAGAGCACTAGAATTTTCTTACCGAGAGGTGGTCCGTGTGTTATAAGAATATCTATTCCATCTGGAATAAGGTTCCATTTCTCTAATAGTGCTTGGCCTCGTGGAAGATTAAAGCCCCAGCCATAAAACCAAGGTTGCCTGCCAAGAGAGGAGGAGAATGTCTTCAGTGCTACTTCCATGTACTGGTTATCTAATTAAAATATGGAGATTGACGCTCTACTAGCATGGAATTTGGAGACACAAATAGCATTCATTTCCTTCTTTCTGCGCACAGTAAAACCCTCTTTCCATACAACCAGTGTTATTTAACTTGTGTGGCAAATCAGTGCAGTCCTTATCACCTTCAGTAGGCAGCATACAGTAACATATTCACAGCATTCCTCCAACTAGGTGCAAAGTAACTCTTGCAAGACCTGGATATCAAGATCTCCATGTGTGGATTAGCATGCTAGACTCCCACGACATCTAGAAGAACACCTGTTTCAGATTCCTAGGTGTGGATATGTTTCACATCATTGGCTCCTGTCACGTTTGGCCCTTAGCCTATGACCAGCTGGGCAAGGACAGACCCTGGCACAACAACAGATCCCGCTCCAAAGTTGGAGACATCATCTATGGTGTTTTGTTTCCCTAATTCTTGTTCCAATTAAGGAACAAGAATACTGCTTCTTTTCTTACATATAATTTTCTTCTGTCCTCTGGTGTGTTGACTTGCTTTTAAGCAAGACTTCCCATATTCAGAATTTCTTATCAGATGGGCATTTATATTTTTAAAAACATATTTACAGAGTAGCTCATCATGGAACAGTGGGACAGTAACACTGCCCGTCAGAACACAATTTATCCATATCTTGCTATCCCATTGATTAAAAAGTTGTATTTCACAGCAATGATATCACAGTGGTAAATTATATCCTGCTGACTATGCTCTAATTCTAGGTCATAAAATTGAGGGGTTAGTTTTAGGTTGAAATTTTTTAATAATTTTTTGATTGACGCATTCTGGCCATATCCATATTTGGAGAACAACAAATAGGCTGCTGTGATTTAATAAGGTTTATGATAATTACAGCCTTAGCGTTTACAAATACATACACATCAACTGGAGTTCCCTCTGAGATGTTACTTTCTTGAGGAAGGCTTTACACTCCCTCATCGCATCAAAAGACAGAAAGAATTCTTTCAACCAAATTGTCTGAACTCCACTTTACATCATGTATGGCAAAGACAAAAGAAAATGCCCATAAAGCTATTATTCAGCCTCTTCCATTACTGATGCTTGACTAACATTTCAAAAATTAGCATGTCTGCAATCTTCATGATGATGTATTTCCCACTTCTCCTTTCGGAATGCTGTAAAGCACATGTCTATTGAAAACAGCTTAAAAAATAGAGCCTGCTAAAATATAAAAGGATGTGGCTTACCCGAAGGAAGAAAATTAAATTCCGCTACAAGGAAAGGAAGTAGGGGGCTTTGCAGAATGTTTCTTCCCTTTCTTCCACAGATTAAAAAAGCCTCAACTTTTCTAGACATATGACTGAAGAGCTTTCTGTGTCCATGGCTAAGAGCTCATCTCCCAGCTCATCATCACACAGCGTCCTGGATAACCAGGCTCTGGATAAACAGGTGTCCCAGGGGAAAAAAAAAAAAAAGGTGAAACCTTGTACATCTGTTACTGGGACCAGAAATACATCCCAGCCTCCAGAAGCTGTGATAAGGGAGGTGAAGAAGGTGTGTGAAGAAGAGATGCTAATAGCAGTAGCAACAAAGTGGAAATCTTGTTCTGAGTCAGGTTGCTCAGACCAGGGCGGTTGGCTGACAAAGACGTATCCCTGTATCAGGGATATGAAATCATGCTTTTCCAGTTACCTCTTCATCTCCTAGCAGCTTTTCCTCACAGAAGAACAGCATCTGGCTCACAGGTACATGGCTTCTCACATTTCTGCTGCTGGGGTGGCAACTCATAGTCTAGTCACTGCCTTATTTTGCAGTAAGCTACTAGCGATGTTCCTCTACAACACTGTCATGCAGAACCAAACCACACTCTGTGGAGTTTGATCAGCCTATCTTTATGTTCTGCTCACCATTGACAGAATGGGAGTATTTTTATCTCACAGGAATGCCCTGAAAATACATAAGCTGAAGTCTGCGAGATGCTCAGATATTACAGAAGTGGGAGGCTTTATAAAAATACACAGAGGTTAGGCTTTTTCTAAACTCTCCATCCATCCCTGCCTTGGGATTGCATTCCACACCTTATACGCCAAGTATCTTTCTTCACCAAGATGAAAATATTCAACTGTTCGGCAAACTGTCTTCAGGCCCAGAGCAAGATTTCCAGGAGCAAAAACGCACCAACAAAAATACTTGCAAGGGCAAACAGGAGGCAAACAAAAGTGTAGGCATAGTAGATCATGCTTATAAAGCCACTGACAGATTCTGTGAATACAGGCCCCTGCTGCCACCCATCACTCGCCCTGGTGCTGGCCGGGCACGGACAGGAATGTCCCCAGGCCCTCGGCGGGAAGCGAGGTGAGATGCCATCCTGCAGTCCACAGGTGCGCCAGACGCAGCAGAACGGGCCACAGCCACTCCATGCCCCGAGAAAGAAACCTAGGGGAAAGATCAATATTTGCCCAAGAAGGAAAGGTCAAAAACCTACGGAATAATTATTTTAAGGATACAATGAAGCATTTGTAAAGAGAAATAATCGTGACCGTCACAGGTCTTGCCAGAAGTCAGCTTAATCCTGCTGAAATCCGAATGACCACGAATGGCATATGCAGCTGTGAGAGTCTCTGCCTGCCTCTACTAGGGCTAGCCTGTACATGGCTACTGCTTAAAAAGCCCGTTTCCCCTTATGAATAGGCATGATCTGCTTATTAAGACAAGAAGCACTTTCCCCCATCCCTCCCTTCCTCCCTCCCTTTGTGGTGACTGCAGCCGTAGCCGCCTGAGCGCAGGGCTGGTAAGTTATGCATGCTGGAGCTGTTCTTTTGTGAAGGGGAGATGTTACAACTTGTGTGATTTGCCATTATGCTGTCTTTTGTGACAATCCCGAGACCAAAAGAAATGTCTGGAATATTTCTGGCAAAAAAAAGCCCTGAAATCCAAGAAAGGAGTCAGTGGAGGATGTTGGTGTGCTTTACAACCGAGAGAAGAAAGACAAACCATACACTTCAGTGCCCCCACCCCCAAAGCAAAACCATCTTTATACGCATGCGGGGATTCTACAAATCCCCAAGTCCCTTCTTCTGAAAATTTATTGCAAAACAACCATCAAAGTTTCCGAATACAGGAAAAAAAAATATTCTCTAATACTCACTAACAAGTCTGTGACCTGGATATCGTGCAACGACAACTTTGTCTGAATTTTCCATTTATGACGGAACTTGAAAGCACAGTTAAAGCCTTCATTATCAAGCACTGAATTTCTGGATCCTCAGTTACTGCTTGCTCAGGAAAAGTGTAATTTTTCTATAAATTACTTTTCAATAATATTCTACATTTTACAAAAACTGCTGTTCTCAAAAAAACCCGCAAGAAAAACGTATTTGGCAATTAAAGACATATGTCATGAATGTATTTCACCTCTGAAGTGAAGCGCTTGTGTAGAAATGTGCTTTGACTTAGGTCTTATCTTCTTAAAGCCAACAGTTTTAGTCTCTCCACATACTACTGAAATTCAACGGTATTATTATTATTACAATAAGAATAATGATTGTCTACATATAAGACTCTAAGGGGGAAATACATTGGAAATGAATTTGTTTACAGCACAATTCACCTTATGTTAAAAACATATGAACAACTTTTGCAGGTCAAATAATCTACCGTACAAAAAGGGCTGAATTATCAGAATTTGTGCTAGCAATCGGATGTTGCTTTATGTACTGAATTTCTATCTTTCTGTTCTAAAGTAACCATTGGAATAATTTTCTTACAGAATGATAGTTGCTATGACAACCACAGCAAATTTTCCTTTTCTGAAACAGATGTCTCATTTAGTTGAAAATTAGAATGTGAAAAACCCATGGGAAAAATTAATTCAAACTTTAACAGAACACTGACTACAATGTAATCTCTTATAGGTTAACCCCTTAACATCTTTCTGCACTCTTACAGTAACCTTCTCATAAATTCTAATTAAACCAGTTTAACCTCCTAGGAATGACCTTCTTAGCTATCATTACTGCTTAGTTGTCTTTGAAAGGACCATTTCTGTTACAATAATAACAGAAAAAAGTCATGCTAAAAAAAAAGTGGTCAAACATATTACCGCCTTAATTATTTATTAGTTTTTCTTCTTTTATTCAGCTACTATGGGAAAGAGCTACTATGTAGTCCAAGAATTCTTTTGTCATTTAAATGGGGCATAACTTAGTTTTACATGTGATTTACTGTAAGGGGCATTGATGCACTACACAGATTTGACCTGTAATTTACATGAAAATTGAAGGTTTTCAATTTTCAAACCACTGGTACCCATCTCAATCTGCTCAGCAGACATACAAAAAGGGAACACAAAACCTGATACTTGACTGGGGAAAACTATCAACGTGCATGGATTTTTCTATTACAAGCAACAGGAGAGCAAAATCTTGATTTTCCACTACCTTGATTCAATTTAAACTTTTTAACCGAAAGAACTGATTCCTTCCTCTTTGTACACTTACCAGCTCAAGGGGACCCTCCACAATACTTGGTTGTTGGCTACAGATGGACATGGCAGGCAGTCAGCAGGCAGTCAAAGAAACATTCCCACTATAGCACTGCCCGTAGTGCTTGCAGGGTGTCAGCTACCACAAGAACTTCAGGACTGCAAGATTTACTGCATCAGATGCATTTAGGTTGTCCAGTTGATTAAGACAAATCCTGCCACCAGCAGGCACACAATTACTCTTTTTAACTTAAAGGGAAAACTCCCTTGGATAGTCCAATACCTGCAGAGAGCTATGGACGGTAACTGTTAGAACAGCCACTAGCGTAGCAAAGGGATTGAAGGGCAGCATCTTGCAAACACGTTAGTAGCAAGAAATATACAACTGAAGCACAATGTGCAGATCGTTGTACATCCTCATTTCTATAGTTTCCTAGAGAAACCTTTTCTGCAGCTGAAAGGCAAGTTTTCTCAATAGCATTCCTTTGCTTACAAAATAAATTTCAAAGGTTCACAAACACAGGTAACTTGCTCCAGTCTTTCCTCCACAACAGTTGTCGTTTTTTTCCGAAAGGAAAATAAACAGATATTGGCTGGTGACTGTAAAGAAGCTCAGTGGGAACAGAACAGACCAAATCAGGCTCCTCATCCCTGCTCCCCTTCCTGACAATTGTAGAGCTGCACATATTCGATATATAGAAGACTGGACTATGCATGCTGAAAGTCACACCTGCAAAAGTGACCGCTCAAGAGCCATGGAGCATCAAAAAACAGTTAATCAGTGGCAGTCATAGGCAAAACTCCAACACATCCTGATTCCCAGCCCAAGAAACCTCACTGCTGGACATTTAAGTCTAATTTTTCCTGGTCTTGATTTAATCTTACTATTGGGACTAGCTACAGACCTGTGAACGTGGGTATACAGTACTACATACATTGTATACCTTTCTTGTCTGCCTGGTGTTCACATCCTTCAGGTGTTCACAGTTTTATGTTCCCCATCACTGAGTTATCTGAATTTACCTAATCTCTGTAATTGCCTTTTTAGCCTTTCCTCAATAACTGCCCAGTTCACTGAGTATTTCTACAGCTTTTTACTCAATTTTCTCTCCAAGTAAGGATTCATAAAAGGATTCTTTTTTTTTTTTTTGGTGGGGTATTGGCTGTTTCTACACCTAAAGTAGTGGTGAAGTAACATTCATCTTTGTGCCTTTTCTTCCTCTCATTCAAGAGGATCATCCAATGCTGCAGGAAACTGGCTATTAGGCCATTAATGCCAAGAAAGACTGACAGGGCAGTTTCTTTATAGGCTTTGAAATAGCGTTCAACATCTTGGCATCTGAGCATTCTAACAGCATAACTGAGATTTAAGAAAAACAGGTTTCAGAAGTTTTAAGGAGTATGAGGAGACTTATATTATGACTAACTTCCATGTGAGAGAGACAAGGGTGGTATGATTTCGAGAAGAGGTACGAAAGCAGTGTATAAAAAGAATTCAATTACGCAAAAAAGAAACTTAGACTCACTCATTCAAATATTGGAACCAGTTTTTTTTAATGAAAGCTAAGGCCTTATACTTAAAACTAATAAATGCAAATGATGGTTAATCTAATATAAGATTATCCCCTGGAACACATGGCCACGAAGTACAGCTCAGCAGGTGGAAAGCAAAAAGCAGAAGAGAGGGGAATGTAGGTGCTAAGACATGAGATGGCTTGCACAGTGTTAGTTCGGGAGGCTGTAGCGAGCAGCAAATTGAACTTAGATCCTCTGTCAGCCTGCTGGCCACAACAGACAACATTTCTTCCATGGGAAATTTGCTGTGTTGTTGGTTTTTTGACTTACTTGCTTTGCATCTAAGGTTGTCATTCCTGAAACTCTGAATCAAATTAAATTATTGTTTTCACAAAAGGAAAGGAGGGTAAAAATCAGAATATGGTCCTTTGTCAGTAATTATCTCTTTTGCAATTTGAGTCACACATTAAATCATTCATCTTTTGTTTAGTAAAGGATTTCATACATCTCTGACTGGAAAGAAGACAGAATGAGCTGTAACTAATAGGAACTGATAATTTCTAAACATTAATCTGTTATAAAACAATGAAAAATAAAATGAAATCTACTTTATCTTCATAATAAGAAAACAGAAGATAACAGGTAAGGAGAAAAATTAATGAAAGACTGAATTTAAAACACGCCAACACCAAATGCAAATAGTTATCTCATTCTGCTGGGAGCCAAATGGTAATATCCCATCTGATATTTTTTGAAAATAATAAAATAAACCCAACAAACAAACATAAAAGTTATTTTGAAATAATTAGCCAAGAGATTCAACGCTGAGGGTACAGATGTAGAACTGTACAGACTTTCAGTACAGTTTTACAGATTTAATGCAAAGCTAAGGTCTTGAGTTCCTGACGTCTCAGAGTCTGTCCCCTCAGTCTCTCTGAGTCTCAATACGTAAAAATATAGGTACAGCCAGGTTATTCAGACTGTACTTCCGATACTGACAGCTGATAGTCACAGAAAGGAGAGGTTGAGAGAGAGGAGTTAACAGCCTCTCTGTCTACAGTACAGTCACCATCTCATTTTAAATGTAAAACTTGCCGTGAATGGGGCAATCAGTAAGGAAAAACAATTTGAGGCCCATCTATGCATGGCGTCTTTACAGTTTTTCCACTATCAAATGACCAGACAGCTAAAGAAAAAGAATGTTCTTCCACACATACAGCTAGTTAAGTGTTTACTGTAGTCCTCTAAGACTTTGCAGCAGTTTGCTAACTGAGGAAATGTAATACTCCTTCAAACGGAGATGCTATACTTGTGGGGTTTTTCTACAACGGAGCTCCCAGAGGGACTCTCCTAGATAAAACATGTCTAAAATACGCAGGATGTGTAATAGGTGCACTGAGAATCAATAAAAAAGGCCCTCATGGTAGCCACTTCTCAGTTTAGCAACTCACCAGGTATACATTCTTTTCTCAAAATACCAGGAGTAATTAGGCCATATGGACTTACTGTCTGCCAGTTCTTTTCTTTTTTTCCATCCTTTTTTGGTTTTTTTACCTTCTTTTCCTTAGAAAATTCAAAGCCATTTTGAGTTAAACAAGCACGAAAATGCTTCCAAAACTAATAAACAAATACAGCACATGTGCATATATGCATAAAGCATATTATTTTTAACATTTTCAACAAGAGATGAACTACTTCTTGTTTAAGAAAGCACATACTGATACTTCATATGCCATGTTTCTACCTGAAGTGAACAACATCCAATCTACCCTAAATTCCAAATTCATGTTTTCCTGCAGTCCTAAATTCACCCCACAGTACAGTGGTAGAAAACAACTGCTGCAATATAACTTTTTGTACCAAAAAAGATACAGCCTTAACATCTGGATGCTCATCCGGCTAGCTAGGAATTCTGAGATAACCATAAAAAACCCTCTATACTTATCTGACGTAAATTCTGTAATTAGAAATATTTGACACACACAGATGCAGCCCTCTGTTTTAATATTGGTTCCAATTTATTCTAATTTCTTACTGGGTAAGAAAATCCTTATATTAATTCATATTAAACAATGCTAATTTATTAAATAAATTTAATTTATGAACAACAAATCCAAAAGAAGTGTTCTGGTGTTAAACAGCTTCACAACAAGTGGTAAATTACTTTCCCCCTTAAACTCTGGTCAGGGAAAAGAGAAAGAACTCAGATAACTGTGTTTGTTACAATTGGTTCCTGTGACGGTGGCTCTATTTACAGTTCTTCATGTAGAGCACAATGTAAAGTCACCATCTACTTCTTGATGTAATAAAACACATATACTGTGTAAAAACCTAGGAAAAATGCATACATACAAGCTACCATGAAGTAGGGAGGCTGATTCTCACCAGGTGTCAATGGCTCAAAAGCTGGTGGAGCTCTGCCAATTTACTCCAGCTGAGAATCAGCTCCATGTAGATCCACTCCAAACTAGTTAGCTGTTTGTGTTTCTTTTGGAATATCGCCAAAGGGCTCATCGCAGTACCCAACTGTGTTTACATCTTTGAAACATCCTGAAATTGCTGCTGTCTGAGAATACAGCCCGGACTACAGATCGAGCTGGTAGTCCTTTTGTTCAAAAAAAAAAAAAGGGGGGGGGAGGAAGCACCAAAAAAACAAAAAAAGCACTTTAAACTTTAAAACCAACTCTTTCTCATAAAATTAAACTTTCAAGCAAATGTGAAAAATAAAGAGAAAACTGCTGTGGGGGATAGCAATTTCACTCTTGTGGTTTATGAACTGCAGGAAAGCGAAGCCAATTCCCTGTAGTAAGATTACAGGTCTCCTCTTCTATAGGTCTTAAATTAAAAACTATCTGAATCCAAAGTGAGCTAGTTTACTGGATCAGAAGATTCAATTATTTCTGCTAAGTAACTGAATGTGAACTACTTCCTTTTAATAATACACAACTAAGAATTACTGCCCAAGAAAGGACTTTTTTTCTACCAAGCTAATTAAACTAAAGCGATATATTTTTCAAGTGCTCTCAAATTTACCTAAAGCTAGAAACATTTGCAACAAAACAAGCAAATGAAAATCCCCACTCACATAGAGAAATATAAAGCCACACAATGTGTTCAGACATGAGAAACAGGACTTGCCCCAAAATGTTATGTGACATCAACGTAACTTCTGGTCTATACCGAGCATACACGCATACACAGGCAGCGTAACATCCTGCACACCTGTACAGACACCATGGAGGAGCACAACTGCAAAGTGGATGCCTTATCTTCGGCTTCAGGAACTGATTAAGCTCACTCTGCAAGAGGCCACTGTGAAACGTGTTAGAGAATTGATCTGTATCCCTAATATGCAAACAAATACAAGTAAGGAGCATGCAAAGGGGTTCGAATTACTGGTTTTCCTCTGCTGTGTCTATTCTAGGATTGAACTGTTCCAGACTCCTCAGCCCTGGGCAATGTTGGGAAGAAATTTTCTGGAACATTCGTTATCAAGAAAAGAAAAAAAGAGATATTATAAACTGCTGTGACTTTTAAAAAATCTTGTGGGAAACAGAAAAATACAACAGGTGTAGTTAAGTTTACATTTTCATTCACTCACATACTTACTGCAGATTTAATTAGTTAATAACAAGTATATTCCTTTAACAAGCCAAAGAAAATTCACTTCGAGTCTAAGAAATTTTTATTTTGTTCCATATACATTTTTTTTCAGCAATGTTAATGATTCTTGCTAATTCATTTCAGTCACTTAATTTGTACTGCAGTGTTCATTAAAAAGACCTCTCCTGGATTCAATATGATTGCTCACATGAGCAATGGCACCTGTATACGTAGTGGCTACCGAAGGAGACTCACATTTCCTCTTTTCAAGTCATGTAAAAAACATGCTTTCCAAGACGTGTTTATCACATGAAATGCATCAAGTTTAGCAAACTGACATTATTAAAAAAAAAAAAAAAAGAAAAAACTCGGAGAAAAATGATCCAGTGATCTGTTTCTGATGTTAAAACAGCCAGAATCCACTCTTAAGTCTCACTTTCTGCCACTGGAAAACCTTTTACACTGCAGGAGTTCAATATCTTACATTTCTCCCCACCACCTTCCCTGAACAGATGAATTTAATAGATGAAAATCATTTTGCAGGAAAAACCATTCTTATGATCTTCCATATGCTGCAAACTAACCTATAGTGTACTGTGGTTTTAAGTGTTTTTAAAAGCAGCAGTTCCCAAAATGGAAAATGGCTTCTGGCAAGTATGAAAGAGGAAAGGAAAAAAAAATAAATCACTCCAGCATTCTATTAAAATACAATTAAACCTGTATCTATGTGCCTCAGACTGTTAATTAATATATTTTAACAGGATGATGAATTTTGCTTTCTGTCTTCTAAATACGTTGCTGTTTCTTACACATCTGTCACATCTTACATACTTTTTACTGAATGCCTAAAATAAAACATCTTCAGCATTCTAACCACAGTAATGCAGCCACATCAGGTAGACTTAGATGCCAAACTTGTCCCCAAAATTTCTGAAACTTACGATGCCTCACTTCTAAAGAATGAGCACAGTCTGTTATTCCCACTCATGATTTTCATTTTCTTCAAGAACCACGTCAGTCTACCTAAATTACTCACTTATATTGCCAGCCTATAAGTCACTAATTAAAAATGCTCCAAATAGTTCCCAACTTCAAAAATCAGGGAACATCTACCACATTTTTTTTAAACATATTTCTGAGCAACCAAAACCCAGCACTCTGCAATACATCCACATCCAGCATTTCCACACCCATCCATAGAAAACTGCAGCACTGACAGAGCTAGACATGAAAAGAAGCCCTCTGCTCAAAAATCTTACTTAATCTGAGATTTGCAAGAATTTCAGAGTGGTATTTTATTGCTTTAGAAACAGTACAGAAGCAACTTCAGTTGTTCCTTCAGTTATTTGTATTTTTATCTTCTGATCAAGTGAGAGTGGAGAAAGAAAAGAACATAGGAGGATCAGCTATTTTACGTAGAAAAATTTCTACTATTTTTTTTTGTCCGGTAACACAAATTTTTGAGTCCCTATATATTTTAGTCATGTGCAAGGTACTGAATAGTTTTTTTGCATATTTGAAAGGGGCACAAGAACTAAGAATCAGAGTGGACACTTTGAGGGAGAAGTTACCATTTTCTGTGAATTTTGCAGGGAATGAAACCTGCAATATAACATCTTGCACTGCTGCTGCTGCTCTGTCTGGAAGCCACACTCCCAACTTGTGAGGTATATTATGTTAAACGAAGTCAATATTTTATTTTAATACAGTTTCATTTTAATTGATGTTCACCTCAATGACTGTAAAGATTTGTACAAGGTCTGGGAAAGTAAACATTAGATGATTCATCACTGGCAAAATGAAAGTGTGTCTCTCTCATGAAATGAATCTATAAATCTTTGCTACATTATTTTATTGATGGAAAGTTGACTTCAGTGAGGAATGAAAGAGACTATTATAGCTATTCCTGAAAAGATGGAGGAGGAACGCACTGAAACAGAGACCTAGGGTACGGGTGGCCTCGAGCCTGTGTGGAACAAAAATAAGCCTGCCTCTTTTTGCCCTTTGCATGCTCTTTGAAAGTACCCCAGTTACACATGGATGTTACCAGTCTTTCTAGCCAATGTACACACACACACACACACACACACACACAAAGAAGACAGAGAACATTTGAGAAGGAGTACAACGAAGTCACCTACTTTGCAATGAAAAGACAAACCAGACAAGAAAATAACAAATCAGATCAGAGTTACAAACCTATAGCTAAGCACTACTGATCACACTGGACTATACAGCTTGAGTAAAGACACTCGGCTGCATACTGGAATAGTACAGGTACCTGCAGTACACCAAGAAAAGGGCCAATGTGTTGGAACAAATTTCCAGCCCTCATACCAAAGCGGGATGATGATTTGGAGAATAAGTCCTCTGCCAAGGTTGCTTTGGGCTGAGCTGGTGGCTGATACTCACTAATGAGACCTACAGGTTAACGTCTTTTACACTGGAAGGAATTCAGCCATATTCTCTGACATAGCCCTGACCCAGAATGCCAAGCTCTGTGAAAACAATACTTGAACGGAAAAAAAAACCCAAAACAAACCGCTCCCTACATACACACTCCTAACTACCTGCACTCACTTCCATTATCTGAAATACAATGTTGTACGAGAGCCGTTGGCCCATGTGTAAGCATGCATGGGCCACATCTAATCAACGTTCCATTGGAGAGAAGCTACAAAAACCCAGCAGTCCAGCCCAGGCATCTGTCACTTCAGGACAAATGGTCACAAGTGCCTTTCTAGGCTGATATTAATCTTTGCTCTCCCATTTTCCCAGACTGGGAAATTAAAGTTTCTGAAGTTCCAGATGGCCTATAACAAAAGAATGAAGGAGGAAATGAGAATGCATAGACACTAGAAAAAAACTGTAATTCTGCAAAAAGAAAAATGAGGTTCTGTATCACAGGAATAGATCCCTCCAGATAATCAAAGCAAGCACAAATCCACTCTCCACATTATCCACTGGATAATGAATCTGGAGACAATCTCATCCTAAAGGGCTTCTTTAAGCTATCCAGGCCAATATGTCATTTAGAATAATGTAATTGTCATATGTTTGGCAAGAGGGCTTTGATTGTCCCTTCCTTTCCCACATTGTGGAAAACGAAAAAAAGAGCTGAGAGAGATAAAATGCTCTCCTGCTACCTTGTATGCCTGTTCGAAAGCAGGAGGACCAGAGTTTCTCCTGCAGTTGTGTACAGCTGCTTAGAAGCACTATGGAAATTCAGTGGCTGGAAAGAAGATGTTTTCCTTCTGCCACCTGCATTTGTCTTGCTATGTCAAGTAAAATGTGTACGCCTTACCCTGCCATTAATGTACCATAATCCGTCTTTCAATAGAAAATGCGACTGAAATTCCTGCCATTTTCCACAAGATCAGAGCATACACACAGAATACCTGTTCTGCAGATGCACATCTTTTCTATAAATTTGAGGCAGGGGTGCAATATTAGACATTGTGAGAACAGCCAGTATAACCTTTGCCAGACAAAACCAGCTTCTGATTATTGATCAGGGGTCAATTCATTAATCTTCAGGTCTTATCATTAGTTATTGCATGCAACAGGAGAACAGAGAGCCAAGTTACTCACTCATAGTTGTAAAAAACTCAATGAAAAAACCACATAGTAGGGCAGAGTCTATTATTGGAACCTTGTGCAGCAGAGAAGCAGACGTAGCAACACTCAGGATCACACGTGCAAGCATGAACCTCAGAGAGGTGTTCTCACAGATACAAAAATGTATGTGCACCTTTACAGGCATTGATTTTTACATGGCAATTCTGAATAATGACTATAAAAGAAACAATACATAATTGACTCATTGAGCAAGCACAGCAGATCTTGTGCACTGAATGCACCATGGGTTTTCGTGCAAACACAGTGTGTAATTGTGCAATTAAAATCTTCGGCAGTGCAGGGGCACAAGAGGATTGTAGAGGCTGTCTTCATTCCAGCTGTAGCTACCAATAAAACTCTTACCTGCAAAATAATAACACATTATGGGGGTAATGAACTATCACAGAAGGCTGAGAATCTGTAACTGAAATACTCACTAATCATTTATTAATATGGTTCCATGAATGATGCCATTATAGACATAATAATCAGTCTGATGACACAGAAAAGACCTTCTGTTTCAAATCCAAATTCAAATTTCCACTATTATCTCAGCCCCCTGACTTCCAAACCACCTGTGGGACCATCTACTGCTTGTAGGGGGGTTGATATCAAAGCTTCCTATTGTTAGGACTTCATTGATACCACTTCATTTCGGGTATCAACACTGACACCTAGCTCTAGCTCCATAGTGGGATTGACAGAATCACGGGAACATTGCTCAAAAGGGACCTTTGTAGATCTTTAGTCCAACCTATCACTCCCTACCGCTCACCACCACTAGATCTGGTCAGCCACAACTGTCTAGCCAAACTTGAAAACACCCAAGGATGGATCCTCTGCCACCTCTCTGGTGTTCCTGCTTGCTGTATTTTTACTTCTATGTTATGATTTTGTATGTTACTGAAAAACAAATTAAACCCCTCTGGCAAATGGCTTCATTTTTTGGAAGGCTTAGGAGTCAGAAGTACATTATGTAGAATTATTATGTAGAATTATTTGGGTTATTCTGTCTGCCAGTTTGACTTTTCTCATAGCACTCCAGAATAAATTTGGGTGTTTAAAAGCACTTTCCAACCAGAAGCTTTCCAATTTACAGTAAATGCTACTGAGGAACCAAAGTCTTAGTTTTACATTCATAGCAACTATGGCCACTCTCTACATAAAATCGCTTCCAGGTCTGTGAATGTGTTCCAGTCATGCCCTGGGTTTTGCTGGGATGAAACCAGAGTGCATCTTCCTGTGCCTAGCTTTTTATGAAAAAAATCATGGTGTCCAGACTTTATATGGGAAAAAACCCCAAGTTTCCAGCGTCTGGGCTACACTAGAAGGAAGCACGTTGCATTCTTACTGTTGCCCTGCTCATCCAGATCTGGCAACCACCACTGTACGGTGCACTGTCAAAAGCATCAGTCCCCTAGGCCAAACACAGCCACCCTTAAAACTCAAGATTGTTCTGGGTACATTTAACATCTTGGTATTCCCAAGTTTCTCATGAAGAATCTCAAGTTTTTAAACTCCCCTCCCTCACCATCTATACTCATAATACATGGTCCAAGATACCGGCATTGCAAATACTAATTCCGAAGTAGCAGGTTTTGCCCTTTGCAGCTTGCATTTCAAAATGGTTGCTCCCTGCTTGATGATAATACTAGCGTAATTAACATTTAAGGCACTTAAATTTTCGTTAGTGAGTAGAGGCTCAATCTGGCACTTGAAATCTTGCCCTTGCAGCCCAGGAGAGTTAGAGCATTGGTTTCTGAGACAAAACAGTGTCCCATTTCTTCTATGCAATTAAAAATAACCACTGAGTTTTAGATAATAATAGAGGTCAAAATACCCAAGTGCTATTGAAAATACTTAACCACACACAAATGGTACATATTTAAAAGGCCTTAGAGACTGGCGTGTTAGGCAAACCCAGCAAGCTGCCATGGTTTGCTTTGCAACTAAAACATCTTAAGCGTAGGTACAATCAAATTGTGTACAGGTCACGTATAAAAACTCAGATGGCTACAGGTAAACACACTAAGTTAATGCTGGCTGACATTCACTCAGACCTTACCCCACCATTCTCAAAGTACTTTCCAACTATTGATTAGGAGGGGTATCTCTAGCTTGTACTTATTTTTACAAAGGGTGAAGTAAGACAGAAGGTCAGGGATGTAACCAGAAATGGAAAGGCAGGATCTGGGGCCCCAGTCTTTTAATTTCTAGACAGCTCATCTTCTAATTAAATAGAGTCCTGTATAGGCAACAAACATAGACTCTAATTGGGAGTCCTCCAATTAAACGAATTCATTCAAAAAGCAAGATGCGTATTTTCAAGGCTGGAAACTAAAATTATTTTAGGATACTAAACAAGCAACTGCATGAAATTTAGCTTTCTTACTGAGTTCTGAGATCTTAAAGAAGTCTAAATTTTGAAGTCTTGACTGGTTTCATAAGCATTTTCTAAAGGACTGGCTTCATGATGCAAAGGCAAAAAAAGATTCACCAAAGTTCAGAAAAGAGATTACATTACTCTGACATAGAAGGAAAATTAGATTGATTTCCCAAAGAGGCTATGACAAACCTCTTTTCAGGGTGAATAAAGTATAGACACAAAAATAAATGCTAAAGAACAGTAGTGAACAGTAGGCACAGACTTGTACTACACCCTTCAATCTATCAGGCAGCTAGCTTAACTCACACAGAATAGCTGTTTCTCTTCCTAAGTTTTCTGACTGGTGGGGCTGGCTGATGTGACTTTGTTACTTCTGCATCTGCTGATGCAAAGATCTGCATAGTCTAATGAAGAGCGACGTAATATTGCTGCTACTGTTGTTGCCATTTCCACTGGACAGGACATCAATTAGCATGGAAACTTCATTCAACAATGCATAATAACAAGAAAAAGCCAGTTTGGCTGGAAGACTTTCATGAAGACTTTTTCCCATATGGGGTAAGCAAAGATCTTCAAAGGCCCTCATAACACTCATCTTCCAGGACCATAAGAGGGTGGAAGATGAGTTAGCAACCCTGTGAAACATGTAGTGTGGAAGTTTAGATATAACCTGAAGATGCATAAAAGATGGAAAGCAATCCTTTTGCATGGAGAATAGGTCATGCCAGATAGCTTAAGACAACTTGTGCCAAATGACAGGATTAGTGCACAAAGGGAACGTGTCAGATCTGATTTTACAGAAACATAATTTATGGGTTAGAGGGTGGACAAAAGTTTTCTCAACAGATGTTTACAGATCTAATAATACACAGAAAGTTTAAACGGTTTCCTTTAGCCTCTACTTAGTGCTACTTTATAGACAGTGTTTTGCTTTAATTTAATTTATCTAGTCTTTGATGAGACTTTTGGTACTTTACTGCCTGGAAAATTATTACTGACACTGGAAATATGGTGCCTGGTTACGAATACTGCAATGAAGATATGAAGTTGCCAGACATCTTGTAAACAGAGCATAATTACAGTATTTACAGTTGAATATCAAAATGGGAAGAGATGCCAAGTGGCATTTCTCAGAAGTTAATATTGGGACTGATACCATCTAATATCTTCCCTAATAATTTTGAAAATTAAGTAAATTGTACATTGATTGAATACACAGTAGACACAAGAGGAAGATGAACTACAACACAGCAGGTGGGTAGGTTGAAAAAAACCCAGAAGGATCTGGAGATCTAAAAGGGAGAGAGAGAAGGGTGCATTTAAGAGGGAAGCTATTTAATGTAGACAAATGTAGAATAATAAGCTCAGAGAAAATTAACACCCATCTCAAGTAACCAAATGGGAAAATGCCAATTTTAATTAAAAAAAGAAATCCAAGAGATTTCCCAGTTTATTCACACTAAAAAGTCACATTGGGGTATATGCATCAGGTTTGACAACTCGTTTGCTACATTCCAGCCTGATGTGATTTTAAAAGGAAGAATAACAGGTTCCCTTAAAAACCTGCCTTTTAAAATAAATTTTTATTTATTTAAAATGTATACCAAACGCTCATAAAAGACCCAATTTACAGTTCTGTTAGCAGAAATAACATAGTAGTAATGTAACATAAGTACGAGACACAGAAGCAGCACATACGAGGTCCAATGTGGAGGTCAGGAAGCCAAAGCCCATCTGTCTCCGATAGTGTCAAGGAGTTCTAAGTGCTCACTCTATGCCGTTGAGCAAAATCCATGAAATACTAGGTTGCCACTGATTTGTTGACTTTAGTTTAGAAGCTCAACTATACCTTGAGGAAAGCTATTAGTATATAAAAGAAAGTAAGATTCTGAGGGATATTTTAAAAAAAAGCCTAAACAAATACTGAAAGAAGCTTGCTGCGTTAAATGACTGCTGTATACACTAATGAACCTTAAATATTATCTGTAAAATGGAAATTGTCAAAAGAATGTACCCTTGCAATAAAATTAACCTGTAATTATATAAACTCACTAAGTACAGAAAACATATTTTATGACACAAAAACCCCCTACACGGACTATGTTAGAGAAGTGCTCCTGACTGAGAGTTTAAAGAGCACAGTGTCTTTTTCCAGTCATTATTTGGTTAACAATACCCATAGTACAAGTACATTATTTTGTCACAGGAATGATTCATTACAAGAAAATATAAAAACTTTATCAAACTGAATATTACTTTTCTTCCTAACACAGCAATCCAAATATAGCTGATGCATACGAAACGGCTGATGTGATAGCAATCAACAGTATTTTGTTAATGTATGCTTAAAAACCTGCTTACCAAGGGGAGCCATATATTCTGAATCCCCTCACCGTCACTTCAGAGTCTTGAAGATAGATGCAGTTTGTTAGAAGAGACTGTACATTTTCATAGCTCTCTGGCTTCAGCTTAGAAACAGAAGGGAAATAGTAAAAGTCCTGCTTGATTAAGTCAGCCATGAATTCCTGGTCAAAGGTCAATTCATGATTTCCTGCTATCACAATCTTGTATTCATAGGGCAGGCTACCTAGAACAGTGAAAAACAAACAAATTACTCGTTTTATGAAAATCCTGATAAAAGAAAACAGACAGACTCACAAACTATTACTGATTCCTATAACATGCCCACATACTTGAAACAATCGAGCATTTCCCTACTATGTGTTACTGTAATTCCTGGTGATTTCAGGTAAATGACATTACTGTCATTTTCAGGGCACACTATGATTTAGCGTGCTTAGCATTAATGTGTTGAAACTACTTTCAACTCATCAACCTTAAAAACCAGTCTGCAGACTTCTGCTCTACTATTTACTTCTAGTTAATTGCCATTTGTGCTGCAAGTATCACTTAACTGTGACAGTGATGATAACTCTATGACAGAAATTAGGGTTCAAAGAAGATCGGCCGTAACACTTCATAAAATAATGTCAGCTCTCTTCTCCCAGAGCTGTGGTCTTTATCAGCTTGCACTGAGGAGGTCCTACAGACTCAGAACGTGGGTCAGCCAGAGGAGTCTGCTGCCCTTTTTGCCCTGACATTAAGATCATGCCTTCAAGCAAGACAGGGATTGGGTTTAGCTGTCAAAATTCCACATTCCACATGGAAGTCTTGCAGTTTGCCTCTATCCCATGTTTTCTCCTGTTCCATTTTCTCAGTGACTTCCTTATATCCATAGACTATAATTTAAAGTGACTCGTGTTCAAGAATATTTTACAACCAGTATTTAGTGAAAAACCTTACAACAACCTCCTGCTGAAGGCAACAATATATATGCCCGTACATGTGGGCTCTTCCTGAGAGCAGCACTGCAACAGGAACTCGCCACCCAACTCCACATCTGGTTAGCAACTGGATTCTGCCCTTGTGAGCAGACATCACCTGCCTCAAAAAGCTCAATAGAAACTTTCTAAGTACATCTGAGAGGAAACAAAGACAGAAACTGTGTAAAGCTGCGTCCATTAGCTTTGCTTCTGCGCCATTAATCTGCCACCAGGAGGAAGACAGTCAGAAAAGGAAACCAGGATCAGAAAGAAATATTTTATTGAAAATGAGACCCACCAGCAGCAATAGCACATAGCAGCAATCTTGTTATTTTTTATTTCAAAAATGTATAGTTGATAACATGGAAACCTTTAGAGATGACCTCAAGCCTAACCTAGAGGTAAGATACTTGGAGAATGCAAAACACCAGTCAATATGCAGTGGCAAAAGTTGGCATGAGTAGGACTTAAGGATAAAATGCAACAGCAGGATTCAGAGTTACAGTTAGAGGAGACAGAGAACAGCAATAGCCCAGAGAGGTGCCATGTGGCTGAACGCACTATTTCGCAAATGAAAAGCTCTGGGTAACTCTGAAGTATAAATTTCAGATACTTACAACACCTGCAATAGAACAATTGATCATACAGGTTCCAGTCTTCCCATGGACCCAATACATACGTGCCTTTAGAATATTTACCAACAGAAACTCTTTTCAGATATTTATAATTACACATTGAATGTTGGAGATTTAATTATTTACCTGAGAGACTACTTGAGATGTAAATTTTGTCAATTTTGCTTCTGAAATGCTTAGCATTTTGCAGATGTGTACTTCATTCCTACAAGTTTTCCGGGTGTGCTCACACATGTGCACACAAATCAAAAATGTTACCTACATGCTACAATATGTCTGGGCATTTACAGGCCTTAAAGCATTCCTGGGAAATAGGAAAATAAAGAAATCCTGTATGCTGCAATATAGTTAACAATTCCATTTCTATTTTGTTTCTTAAATCTTTTCCAGCTCATCTGATCCATCCATTTAGCAGCCAAGAACCTGTACGAGCTGGTTATAGTTGTTGCTTCCACTAATGTATTTATGTCATGTTGCTGTCTGTGGGTGTTACTTAGGCAAATTAGCAAATTACTCTAAATGTACAGTTACATTTATTACAGTGGCGGCCAGAAGCACTGCTGTAGTTACAGGTCTGTCAGCCTTTCAATTAACAACTGTGTTTTTGATGAGTTTGCAGCTCAGTTTTTTTTCCTTTCATCCCATACCAGGCCATTCCAGGTGGCAACTTGCTAAACCTATTTCCCTCTTTTTGTCTCCGCAAGCCCTCTATACCTTTAAATTTTATTTTTTTGTCTAACACTGGCATTTATTGCTGCTTGCACATAAATTTAACCATATTTTCTTTAAACCTTGCTCCTTAGAAGACTTATGAACATGCTTCACTTTTTACCCCAAGTGCTCTCAAAGTGCAAAGTCAACCTTAGGTATAAATCTTTGAAACCTTGTTCTTGGCTGGGCACCACTGTCATGAACTACATGTGTAAGGTGCCAGTTGAGTGGCTGCAGATGACGACCCTCAGCTGTCAGACCACAATTATTGATTACACATTTCCCCATCTTCCTGAGTTACAGTGTGATCCATACTTACCAGTGCTCACTCTAGTCCTCATGCAGAAGTCAACACCGAATGCTAAACATCTCTTTGCACTAAAGGCATGGCTCTCCTACCACTGACCTCAGAGGGCCCAACACCACTTGACTGCAGCAGGACCACAGTCCCACATGGTGTGTCAGCACAATCCTGAGAAATGCTGAATGTTTCCCTTTTATAGCATTAAGACCCATCAAACATTACCAATATCTGATCAACATTTACCTGAAAACTACCTTAAAGCAGCAACTCTTCCCTACTTCTGACCTACAACTTCTTACTTTTCCTTTTTATATGTTATCATTTGAATTATGTATTTTCTTATTCCATTATGTCCTTCCAAAACAAATACATGGTTTTCCATCCCTAGGCACAGACTACTGCACAATTTGTAGCTTTGGCTCAGTCCTTGGCTAAGACCAAGACCTCCCCAGGAAGTCCCCTAATAGCTGTTGTACGGCTGTATTTTCACATGTGTGCGTAGCTTTAGAACAACCACTTTTCCATCTATTATTTTTTGTGCCACCAGCTCTTGATCAGAGGTAACTCAGCCACTTCCAGATTGACCAGTTTATTCCCATACCTGCTAGTGGGTGCTAAGGACAAGCTGGGTAGAAAAGACACCAGGCACATTTCCTGTCCCTTATGAAACAAACCCAGCTGAGAATGCTGAATTACCGCTCGTGCAGGTTTTCATGGCTTCTTATAACAATTCCATTTTGCTAAGAAAAATTCCTACCAAAGACAGCAGTGGCTACAATGTACCCATTGCAGTGGGTTCCTTTTGTCTTCCATTTACAAACTCCATGAAAACAAGCTTTAGTAAAGGTACTGGCTAACATTTTCATTTGCTAAGGTCTTTTCGTCATTTTTTTCTTCTTCGTCTTTTCCAAAATAGCCACATGCTAAACATCAAGTTCCCTGACTGCTCATCTGTGTGGACACCAATGGTACAAACTAGAGCGACCTTGAGCATATCAAGGGTGACTGACAGCCCTGAGATAAGAGTGAGTGGGATGTGATGCTGGTGGTACCTCCTCAACCCTCCCAGTGAGGGGGTTCACTGCTCAGGTGGGAGTGGATGCATCCCACAGTCAACATGATGCTGCATGGCTGGTCCTACAAGGAGGACTCCAGCTTCCATGACCACAGGACCCTTTCTGAAGAACAAGGACTGCTGTGCAGGGATGGCATACCCCCAGCAAACTGGGGCAAGAGTGTCTTTGCCAACAGGTTCACTAATACAGTGGGAAGAGTTTTAAATTAGGTGTGTTGAGGAAGGGTTGTCATGCTGTGAAGAGAAGCGAAGGCATGAAGGCAGTGAGAAAGCAGCTGAGGGACAACAGGATGGTGAAGGCTTTTGCATTACCCTTGTAAAAACAGCCTCACTGGGGCTCCTCTCAGGCACAGCATGGGGTACAACCAGGAGAAAAGAGAAGTCCATGCACAGTGAAGAGTTGAAACACCTCTGTGATTAGGGAGACTTAGTGGGGATAGCTCACCTGACTGGAGTGCTGCAATGGATGGACACAGGTCTACCACCTGTCTATCACGGGTCTATCATGTTTGAAAAGGATTGGAGAAGTTCTCAATGGCTGGAAAAAGGCAAATGTCCCATCCATCCTCAAGAAAGGCAAGACAGGGAATCCGGGGAACTACAGGCCATCAAGCCTCACACATGAGGCCTGGGAAAATTATGGAACAAATCTCACACAAAATAATTTTCCAAACACATGAAGGTCAGGAAAGTGATTTGGAACAGCCATCATTGATTTAACATGGGTAAATCAAACCTGACTAACACAATTGCCTTCTATGAGGATATGACTGGCTCTGTGGATAGAGGAGAGCACTGAATGAATCTTGATTTTAGCCTTTGACACAATCTCCCATAACATCCTTATAGCCAAATTGGTGACATAAGGACGGATGATAAGGTGGGTCAAGTATCACCTGGAATACTGGGCTCAAAGGGCTAGAATCAAAGTTCATCTGGCAGTCAGTCACTAGAGGTATCCCTCAGCTAGTGATGTTGGGGCCAATAGTGCTTCCCATCTCTATGAACAGCCTGGATGATCTGATGGAGTGCAGTTTCAGCAGATTTGCAGACAATATCAAATTAGGAGTGGGGATCTGCTGACCCACCCTGCAGGGCACATCTGCTGTTTGGAGGAACCTCCAAAGGACAGAAAGATGGGCTGACAGGAACCTCGTAAACTTCATCAAAAGCAAATGCAAACTCCTGCACCTGAGATGGAGTAATTTCATTCAACAAGACTCAGTAGCGTATCTTTGTGGCAAAGACAGCCAAGCACATCCTGGCCTGTATTAATAACAGTGAAACCAGCTGAACAAGGGGAGTGATCTTTCTCCTCCATCGAGCACTTGTGGGACCATATCTGTGGTGTCCAGTTCTGGGTTCCTCAGTAGAAGAAGAATACTGACAAAATGAAGCAAGAGCAGCAGAGCGTTGCCAAGATAGCTAAGGAACGTGGCACACAGGGAGAAGGCTGAGATCTGAGTCTGTTCAGCCTAGAGAAGATGAAGGGAAGACCTTACTGCTGTCTGCAACTACCTGATCTCAGGATAAAGAGAGGGCAGAGCTAGGTTCTTCTCAGAGGTGCACACAGATACAACAAGAGGCAACACACACAAGTGGGAGCATAGTATAAGGAAAGAATTTTACCACAAGGGTTGTCAAAAAGTGGAACAGGTGCCCAGAGCAGCTGTGAAATGCCCATTCTTGGAGATACTCAAAATTCAACTGGACAAGGTTCTGAGCTGCCTGCTCTAACTAGACCTGCTTTGAACAGGTGGTTGGACTCAAGGACCCCCAAAGGTCCCCTAATCCTGTGTGATTCTAGGTTTCCGTAAGTCTACACTGGAAAACAAACAAGAATTTTAAAGAGCCTGCAATGCTGAAAGAAATTAAAAACTCATTGCATGTTGTGATTCTAATGGAACAATCTATGGCAGACAGTAATTTAACAGGACTAGAGATTACGTTCCATTAACTTTGGTATAAGTTTCTCATACTATCCATTTAGCAGATGAGTAGGACTAAATACCCAACTGATACCCAATTAACATTTGATGCTAGCATATGGCTTTGATGGTGGGCAGGTAGCAAACTTGGTATTAATACAGAAGCTGTATGTATACAAAGATATTAATGAAAATTTATGGCTGTCACAGGAATTCTGCACACATATTCTGCACAGGACAAAATTCATTCCCCAGTAAAATTAAGGCAGCAAGCATGTAAGAAATAGATCTGCCCTTCAGGAGCGCCAAGAAACACATGCAAGAACATATGCTATGGGAGTCAAAGATGTATTTTCAAACCAAAAAAAAACCAGGAAAAGTTATGAATCTGGGGGAAAGCTAAATCTTTTTCTGATCTCTTACTTTGACTAGCCAAAACAAGTCAACTGTTTTTGCCCAAAGATCTGCCCTGTTCTTGGCACCTTAGAAGCTTCTGCTAAAACATCCCTATAACCTGGAGATGAAATACAACTAGAAGTGGTTGAAAAAAAAATTCACCTACACAGTTTTCTGTATTAAAATTATTAAAATACCACTTGGATGGAAGGCGATATATTTGGAAATTCATGTACTGATTCTGACATTACCAAGGAAACAAAATGAAGAAAAATGTTAGTTTAAAATATTTTGAGGTGAATAAAAATTTCATTTCTAAGCAAAATTTCACATTTTTTTCCAAAATAAGCGGGTTTTTTCTTCCATAATGTCTTACTTTCAAGAAATTAAAATTATTTTCCTCCATAATCAGCCTCTAGCCACTTCATCCTCTTTGGATTTGGAATCAACAGAAATGTTTATACATCAAAATTCTGTCAGAAACACACTGGCTCAAATTCTGTCCTGGGTTTCAGGGCTTTCTCTTTCAGGCCATGTCCAACTTTTGCCTTCTGCCAATTTGGAATAGGGCTCCAAGCCACCATCCACTCTTTCAGCTTCTAGCTTAACACGGGATGAGAGATTTTTCCCTTTTTTCCTTCTTCTCTGCTACATCAGTCTTCATCTTTCCTGCCTCATTTTTCCCTTTCGTTTTCGTAATGTCCCCGCCCCCCACCCCGTATGTAGAAAAATACTGAAGAAATGTTATCTTGCACCTAATTTAGCAGTCCTAGCAAAGGGTATCTTTCTCTCACAGAAACAAAACTTGTAACACAAGTATGATGCTTTACGTTTCTGTATGCTTGTCTCTCAATATCCCTCTGAAAATGCCCAACAGATTCAAAAGTCATTTACTATATCCAGCAGAGGAGTAAAGGCCTCAAAGATAATTATGTTCCCTTGAGTTTCCTGAAAGTGTCTAAGACTAATGCCCAGTCTGAAGGAGAGGCTTCACAAGAATGAGATGTGTAACAATCCACAGAAGATTTACAAGGCAAAATCCAAGAAGACAGGCAGTAGAGCGGTTCTGCTCCCAAAACAACCCATCACACAAAAAAATCTGCCAAAAATCTCCTAAATCGATGTAAGTTATTATTCTTTGAGATTATTTTACTATCAAAAAGCCTGGGATATCATATTTAGCCTATATACAGTCTGATGGTATTACCATCTTACTAACTTAACTACATACACAGAGCTTTTGTCAGCTGTGGCAAGCCCTCCTCAGAAAGTTTCTTAGCCTTTGTTTGCTTAGTATGAGAATCTGATAGTAGTTCTGGTAATATAACATGTATAAGAGTATATATATTGCTTAGCTAGTAACATCTTTGTTTATTCCTTTCATTACTGTAGATTACTAATTAAGAAAATCAACGGAACATCTAATTTTTTGCATGTTTATGAACCAATTACAAAATTATTACAGCAATTCTTAACTTCTAAACTACAGTAGGTCCTTTTTATGGTGAACATAATTTTTACAAAATAACTTGACATGCTGGGGAACCATTACTTGAACTACAAACTGCATAATGCAAAGCACTGAACAATGTGCCTTTGTTTGCTACTTCTCTGCATCTGAGTTTGTTCAAAGCAGAATTCTGTGTGCTTGAAGGTTTATCTCGTTCTATCAGTAAGTCGTCTTCTCCGTAAATTAGATCAACGCTGCAAATAATTAAATAATTCAAAAGCAAATGCATGATGTTTATACTCCAGGCTCTTCTTGTACTAGGAGGTTAGGCATCTTTATCAATCAGTGACCTCCTTTGCAGCTTACAATTGTTATCAACTTGCAACTTCACCAACATAAATGAAAACTTGTACAAGCAGATGTGCTTTGCTTCTCTCCTAGTATTGTACTGAGCAGAATTTTTAGCATTCATTAAAAGCAGTGCAATCATATAAGTGCCCACTTAATGCTTTTTCCCTCTCATTTCAACCTTTTAGAATACAGCAGTGAGTGATATAGTAAAAAGACTGCATAACTGTCTCAGATTGCTTTTTTATCATCTCTTTGACAGTTCTGTGTTTAAACACTGGGGTTGATGTCTGGGAAATTCACATTAACATACTTTTTGTATGGTGTGTAATCTGGAACAGCACTGTAAATGAACACTCCCTCCTAAGTCATCTGTAACCTGCTAGCTCTCGACATTCTTGCGTTGCAGAAGCCAGTAATTATATCAAACACTAAAACAGCAAACACATACAATACTGCTCACATTTGCAAAACAGGATTTCGTAAAATAAATAAAGGCAAATCAAACTAAAAAATATCTGATAATAGTCCAACTCAGGCTCTTTGATACACTGTGTTTAATACGCACCCACACACATGTATAATAATTGGCCCAAGTTACTTCCAGAGGAAAAGTGGCTTCCTTTTACCCTGGTTTATTTTAATTACCCTGTAATTATGCAGAACCAACCCAATGCATGCTGCAAACTAGGCCATTAGAGTAGCTGTAGTGAGTCAAACCAAGAGATTACGTAGCTCTGTACCTTCTGTCCACTAGCGCTCAGTAACAGACGCCTAGAAAAATGTAAGACTGCAAGGTTTGCCTGGATTGAACCTTCGTTTGATACATCTCCTTAGATGATGGCAATTAATGGTCTGAGAATGCCCAGCTACGTAAGCCACAGGCTCCATTTTCATAAATATTTTTTCTTTTTTACTTCCTGGAATAGTTATACCTTTCTGATGAGACAAATTTCTACAACAGCTTTTATATCCTTTAGAATATTCTCAGTTTGGTTCACAGCATCTATCTGAGCAAATGAGATAAGAGGAACTGTGTTACAAAGTAACAATTAAAAAATACTTTAGACTTCCTACATGGATCTCTCTGCACCCTGACAGATTCCTATACAGAGCTTCAGATCCCACAAAGGTGCTTTCAGTATCTCCCAGTTGTCACCTTCTAGAAGGGAAGACTACAAAGAGCTGTGCGTCTATGGCACCCTACGAGGTGCCCAGCGTTAGTAACCATGTTTAATGTTTGTGTATACTGCTTTGCAATAGGTGTTCAAAGTGCAGTACTGAGAATAATTAATCCGCCAACACATTCATGTAGTAGGTGGATCAAGGATCATTTTCACAATTTTACAGGGTGGAACGATGAAAAGGCTGTCAAATCTGAAGAGGACTAACTAGAGGACTAACTAGAGGACTAACTTGGCTGCCTGTCTTCCTCAGGCTCTTTCAAATATCTCAGCCAGAGGCAATGACAGTTCACAGAATCATACTCCAGATCTTTCCATTCCCTGGTTGCCCTTCGCACTTGTGGGCCACGCCACCTTCCTAAAGCTACACTTGTCTGCTAGTCTGGAATAAGACTAGGTATTTTAACTCACTTGCTTATTTTGGGGGTCAGGGACCCCAGTATTTATGAAAATCACAGGACATTTTTAGGTGACTTATCCCAGAGACTCAGAATCCTGAAGTCCGGCTACTTTCCACTCCATCAGTGGAAATAAGCAACCTTGGTATTAGTACAAAGTGCAAGAAATCTCCCGAAAGAATACATGTGTTTGGAAAGGAGGGAATGAAGGAAAAATTCTCTAGCACCTACCACTCCTATAGCTTCAGCAGCTTCCCACCACTAGCATGGGAAGCATACCTGGAAAACAGTTGTTCTGGGTCATTTTCACAATACAGGAATGTAGCTTAAACATTCCGAGACTCCCACAGCCGGTTTAACATTCGGAAGTCCTTTGGACATACTAAGTCCCCAGAACTGAAGAAATACTCAAAGAGTGTGTTGCAGTGCACTTTTCTGTGCTGTGCTGCCCGAGCCTTAGATGTACAAACGGATCTGAGCCATCACACATTTAAGAAATGTAATAAAAACCAACACTTTTTTTAGTATGCCCAGTCTTTTAAAAATGACATCTGTTCTGAATCCCTACACAGCTCAATGTTTTTCACTGCATTTCCAAAGCCATTCTTTTGTAAATAGATAATTAGTGCTTAAATACTTCTTTCAAGGGGTTTCTACATTAACATAAAAATAGTGTAATTACCGATGGTCAAAATGGCATGACTACAATTTATAAATTCTAATTTCTTTTGCTGTTCTGAAGTTGATTTTCTTTCTCCTTCAACACAATTTAAATCTGTTTTAAATGTGAGTATTATTGAACCTAAAAATATAAAATACCTGTAAGGAGAGGAAGAAAAATAACTACCATCACTTACAAGATTGAACAGTAAAACAGCAGTAAAGCTAAAGCTAGTATTTCAGTCTTTTCTGAACATCTTTTATTTTTCATCAAGAACTTAAAAGTAGTGATGATGTTTATTCACCAAAATTAGGTGATTTTTTTTACAATCTAATACCAGAAACAGGTGAATTTAGTAGTGCTAGTTTCTATAGCTGGGAAAGCATCTTCACTCTAAAATATTTTTAGTCTGAAATAAAAATCACAGAATCACAGAATGGTAGGGGTTGGAAGGGACCTCTGGAGATCATCCAGTCCAACCCTTCTGCTAAAGCAGGTGCCCTAGAGCAGGGTGCACAGGAACATGTCCAGGCGGGTTTTGAATATCTCCAGAGAAGGAGA
>VZSC01003610.1:153278-178710 GCA_013398225.1 Steatornis caripensis
ACCCTTTAGATATTTATAAGCATTGATGAGAAACCCTCTGTGTCTTCTCTTCTCCAGGCTGAAAAGACCCAGGTCTCTCACCCTTTCCTCATAAGAGAGATGCTCCAGTCCCCTCAGCATCTTTGTTGCCCTCCGCTGGACTCTCTCCAGTAGTTCCCTGTCTCTCTTGAACTGGGGAGCCCAGAACTGGACACAGTACTCCAGATGTGGCCTCACCAGGGCAGAGTAGAGGGGGAGGATCACCTCCCTCGACCTGCTGGCCACATTCTTCTTCATGCACCCTAGGATGCCATTGGCCTTCCTGGCCACAAGGCCACACTGCTGGCTCACGGTGAGCCTGTTGTCCACCAGCACTCCCAGGTCCTTCTCCGCAGAGCTGCTCTCCAGCAGGTCAGCCCCCAGCCTGTACTGGCACATGGGGTTATTCCTCCCCAGGTGCAAGACCCTACACTTGCCCTTGTTGAACTTCATCAGGTTCCTCTCCACCCAACTCTCGAGAGTGTCCAGGTCACACTGAAAAATGTTATCTTTTGAGCTGAATCTGCCCAGGTCAACTCCTGAAGTGCATGTCAAATAATTTAATCCATTTTTTTGTGTGTTATGATACCCAAGTAAGATTAACATTTTCAGGAAAATGCTCTGAAGAGCTAGTTATTGTTTTCCATTACAATGCAAAGCCACCTTCTTTTTTATTTCAACTTTAGCTTGAACTTGAATTTCAAATAGGAAGACTGTCTTTGACATTGGAAAATCCCAAGCAAACACACTGAAACAATGGATATTATAAAATGTGTTAGTTTAAGTAATCTTTCAAATCCATGCACAGAAAATAATTCTCAGAGAAAATATGGAAGTATGTGCTCCAGCTTGTATCACAGATCGGCTATTTAGTTAAACTTCCAGGAAAGTAACCTACAAGCTCAATGTGACAGTGCGTCCTGGAGCATACACAATTTGGAAATGATATTACAGACTCGAAGAAAGGGAATTACAAGAGCAACTGAGCCAAGCAGGCAATTTCTAGTGCCAACAATATGGGAGATAAAAAATAGAGATGGTTTTGGAGCCATTATTTGATGAGTGCACTACAGCAGGACATGTGTCTTTGTATTTGTCCTACAACACATTTGATTTATATGCAGGTAGGGAACAAATAACAAAAATAATGAAAAAGCTGAGGACACAGATAGCTACACTGCATAGTAATCTTGATACATCTTATGATATAATCTACCTTACCTAGCCTTGATTACATAGAATCATAGAATGGTTTGGGTTGGAAAGGACCTTTAAAAGCCATCTAGTCCAACCCCCCCTGCAGTGAGCAGTGACATCTTCAACTAGATCAGGTTGCTCAGAGCCCTGTCCAACCTGACCTTGAAAGTTTCCAGGGATGGGGCACTGCCACCTCTCTGGACAACCTGTGCCAGTGTTTCTCCGCCCTCACTGTAAAAAATTATTTCATTATATTCAGTCTAAATCTACCCTCTTTCAGTTTAAAACTGCTGCCCCTTGTCCTGTCACTACAGGGCCTGGTAAAAAGTCTTTCTTCATCTTTCTTACAAGCCCCGTTTAAGTATTGAAAGGCTGCAATAAGGTCTCCGCAGAGTCTCCTCTTCTCCAGGCCGATCAACTCTAACTTTCTCAGCCTTTCCTCATAGGATAGGTGTTCCAGCCCTCTGATCATTTTCGTGGCCCTCCTCTGGACCTGTTCCAACAGGTCTATGTATTTAGAAATAAATTCCTCAAACTATTTTTGGCTGTTTAAAGTGTTATCATTGAAAATTAGCATATGTTCAAAGCTGTCATACCATGCATTCTTACAATGCCATCAGAAAGTTTCACCAGCCTCATGGACTTTCGTTTGGCCCTACTGTAATACATATTTTGTACTTCATTTTTTCTGATTCAACAAAATTGGATTTCCAAATTTGGAAGAAAAATAGAGTCAGAGAAGAAACTAGATAAAAAAAGGAAAAGATGAAATACAAAAACAGGAGAAGGTCAATTCATGAAAAGAAGGGAGGGATATGACAAGGCTGGCACCATTCGCAAGCTTTGCAAACTGACTCTTCATCCATTTGTCCCTTCTTTTTCTAAGCCACCTTGAATAAAGGTAGCAAAATAGAAATATGACTTGCAAAAGTATATCATGATACTGCATGACTGGGCAATAAGAGGACAGATGAAACTGAATATAACTTTATGCAGAATAATTCAAGCACTGGAAAAAATATACCAACTATAGATACACACTGATGGGTTCTGAACTAGATATTACCATTCAGGAAGGTAATTTTACAAAAATGCCATCTTACTGTTCAGTCACAGTGAAAAATAAAAACAGAATAAAACACAACACTAGAAAGGAAAAGAGAACAAACTAGGAAATTTCATTATGCCAGGGCATAAATCTGTGGTGTACTCAGATCATGTGCCGTTCTGGTCTCACCATTTTTAAAAGGATATAGAACAAAGAGTTACATAGATGATCAAAGGCATTTAAGGACTTCTAAACAGTCTTCCAGCCTGAAAAATATCTTAAGGGCAGATATGGGAAGAGTCTATAAATTCTTAAAAAGAATGAAGAATGAAATTGTTCACTTTCCCCTTCCAGTATTAGGAAATACCAAATGAAACTAGTAGATGACAGGTTCAAAATACGCAAAGTTCTTCACACAATCCATATCACATTGTGGAACTCTGATCTAAGATTGTGTTCGCACTCAAAATTTGCATAGATCCAAAAGGCAATTAAAAAACTCAGAGAAGAAAAATCTATCTATTAAATACAAAGTAATGCTGTGGCTCAAGAAGTGCTTGGACCGCCTACCAGAGAAAGCTGCAAAAATATGCACATCCAGTTACCACCAGCATTTAACCTCCTCCATGGACTTAGGCATCGACCTAGCCCTACTAAAACCTCAAATTCCTCCCTGGGAAGCAGGGAGGGTGCTTTGAGAAAAAGAAAAGTGAAGGAAAACAACTAATTACCAAAAAGAACAAAATGAAATTAAATTAAATGGAGGGCTTTAGGGTTCAGAGGATAAAAAGTATAAAACTAGGTGACTAAGGGGCAGACTAAGCAGAGCACCTCGCCTGCTAGCCACAGTCAAAGATGACACTGGGCTAGAGAGATGCATTATCTGAGCTGGTGCAGGCCTTCCTGTGTACCCACATCCAGTTAGCCTAAAAAAGAGAGAACATATTTTAGGGTATGACTCAGCCAGCCAACGTGCCTCTATTAGCGCAACACTTGAGCATGTGCTCGATATAACCATAAGGTCCATGGAAGTTAATGGTGTTAATGTAAAACACACTTTGCATCAGACAGGCACAGAAATTTTATGTAGAACAGAAAGATAAAATCTGGAAGGGCCTCTTGAAAAGATGAAATACGCCAATAGACCAGAGTGGCACAGACCCAAGAGAGTATGATGGAACAGAAAGCTAAAAGCTAGGAGTCAATGTTACACATAAAAGATACGGTGCAAAAGCAGGAGTAGGATATGTATCTAGTGCCTAAGAGGAAGCTGAAATCAAGGGAAGGTGTAACAAACAAATCTACTAGTGTTTATTCCAAGGCATAAACAAAGTTACAGTCTAATAACAGCAGAAGACACGGATTTGACACAGAACAAAATAACTAAGCGGGAAGGCGAGCCCAGTGCTATGGGATGAAGGAACGGACAGGGAAATTTGGTGGCAGTAGGTAAGAATGACGATGGAGGTAAAAGTCTGTGCCAGAGTCTGTCAGTTACTTGCTCAAGAAACTAGTAAAATGTTAAGACAAGGAAGAAGAAGGAGACTGGGTAGGCTGTGGGAGTTGCAAAATCATGGCAGGTACTAGAAGCAGCTATCTAGAAAAATCAAAACTGTTGGAGACTAGTGCCTTTCACAGCAAACTGGACAGCCAGCAAAAACTTTTGAAATTTCTTCTTCTCAAAGAAAACACTTTTAACCATACTACCATTTACTATAGATTTTACAAACACTCAAGGTATTCAAGAGTTGATAAACTGTTCATTTAAAACAAAGAAAAAATCTTTCAAAAAAAGCTGAAGTTTGCATTTTGAGATCTCATTGACTCATTTTTTAAAAAAGTTTACAATTTTGAAACGGAACAAAACTTGGAATGATAGCTGAATGAAACCTATGTAGTGACCCCAAATTATTTTTCTACTATATTTTCCAGAATAAATCAAAAAATTAGATTTAAATTTTGCATTTTTTCAAATTGCCAAGGAACTAAAAAAAATCTTTCACTTGCTAAATTTGCGTATCTCAAAGACGCTCCTGCAAAAACATAACTCAAACCACAAAGATCACCTTTTCCCAAACTGCACACTACCATGAAATTGGAAGCATGCTTGAAAAGTCAGAAAATTAAGCCCTCTTTTGGTATAAAAATGATGAAAAGACCATCACAGAAATGCCTTGGGAAATCTCCCTACCATACTGAGGATTTCAGCTTAAGGACTTCTTCAGAACACTGTACAGCTGTGACCAGCAGGAAGGCAGATGGAGGACTAGGGAGACAAAAACTGTGCAGCAAATAATGTGTGTAGCCTCCATCCTTACTCACTAGCAATATCCTAAAGCACTTTTCTTCCCACACTAGCAGATAACTAAAATGGGTATTATTTAGAAGGGATAACCATATGGTTTGTATAATCTTTATATGCTACTTACAGTACATTATTATGGTAGAGACCTACAAAATGGGATTAAAATTTGCTTTCTGTTTTACAACTAACCCGTTCCATTTGGGTACAAAACCAAAGTTGAGCGCACTATAACAGAGTATGTTACTTCCACATGCTATCCTTACCTTAATACTCATAGAACAACATAATTGTTCCATGTGGGGCATATTATTGGGTTCCCAAGCTCAAATAAATATTTATCAGCCTTGCTGATAATTATTTGCTAGTAAATATTTGTTTAAATTGTGAAGTCCTGACTTTTTTTATATCCCATTTCAGCCTACATGCATCTGTCTGCTTTTGTGCCTTCCCAGCGTGGAAGGCACAGCAAAAAAGACAGGAAAAATATCAACTATAGGAGAGAAAAATCAACCTAAAAACTAAAATCCATTACCCTTAAACCGTGTCCTTTCTCTCTCCAACTCCTTCATTTCCCCTCACTCTTTTTTTGACAATGAAGTATCAGAATCCCTCTTTATTCTAAATTAGCGCATCCACACTGCTACAGGAACAATACTGATCAGGTTTTTTGTCTGGATACAGCGTACGCTTTCCAGTTTTCACCGTCATTTTTTTTTTAGCATATAGAAAACATTGCAGAAGCACGTGTAAATCACCACTCTCTTGCCCAGTGGAACAGAATTTCAGTTACCAATGCCAACAGTTGCCTACAGAAGGCATCTACATCTGGTCTGCTACATCCAAGACAGCAACCACAGGCACACGTTTTGCTTTGTTTGGAATTCATCACTGTGGTGCAGCTGAGCCTCAGATAAAAAAACTATGAGCCTCCGGGGTTAAACAGACAAATGTTTTCAGTCACAACAACTTTTTTTGCAGGGAAGCAAAGCCATAACAATGTATGTAAGAGGTTTTATGTAAATCATTAAAGGCCTAGTGACTTAAATTGTTGCTAACACCAAGAAGTTGCTTAATGTACACTCAAGAGTGTGAAGGCAGAACAGATGAATAGTCTCACAAATGTTATTTGCTCAGTTGGAAAAATGCAAAAATATTTGCTAAAAAAAAAAAAAGAAAAAATCTGATGCCTGCTCATTGCCATTCAAATTTAAAAGTCAAATTAATATTCATCATTTCTGAGTGCATGATGCTTTATACTGGGAGGCAGAAGGGGCAGATACAATTAGTAAACAAATTTACTTTCAAATCCACACAGAATTCAATACCTACCTAGCCACTCGTTGAATTTTTTTACTTCACTAGGAAGACCCAGCTCAGTAAAATCACCAGCATGTATTAACACATCTCCATATGGCATTTGGATGGGATCAGTTCTTGAGTGAGTATCAGAAATACAGACAAATCGTGTATATCCTGGAGGTTTGGGAGCATCATGGGGCACCGGATCAACCCTGTAGGAAATGCATCATAACAAGGTTATAAAGTACTTCTGTACTTCTTAGTGTCTATAGTTTGCAATTCTAATACTATTTTTTACCTTTACAGAAGATACAGACTTGTAGATCTGTCTGATGGAAGGGAATTATTAAAACAAAACTAACACTAATGAGAGGTGTAAAAATTCTTTATGTTCACATCACAACATTTTCAGTATTCGTTGGGTAGACAGATTAATTTGAAGAGATTAAGGAAAAGAGATTGAACTATTGCAGTAACTCTGAAACAAATACTTGCAAGTAAATCAAAGGCATTGCCAGATTCAAAGGAACAGTACTATCCCATTTCATTGTTTAAATATGATTACACAGTACACAGGGAAAAAGATTTATTTTAGATACATAAATACATTTAAATGCATTTTTTTCTAATTATAACTTTTTTTCTGCAAGTTATATAATTCCAGCAAATTTAATTAACACATTTTGGAGATATGTTTCAGTGCGTTAATGCAAAGCAAGATAAGAACTCTCCTGACAACAGCTGTAAATGTAGGTTCAAGCCTGACTATTGTCAGGACAAATGTGGCAACTTTCTGGGCTTAATTATACTAAATGAAATCAGATACTGTGAGAAGTGAGGCTGCATTGTTCAGAGCCCAATCTCGATATTCAAAACTGAGGAAACAAAAAGATCTGACCCAGTTTGATGAGAATTACTTATGATTTAGATGAGGAAAGCAGAGAACATCTCTCTGCTATATGAGGAATGCTTCTTTTCAACTCTAACTCTATTTTTTCACCCTCAACCCATATTTTGCTAGATATATAGAAGCAAGCGTATCGATATGCAGCTATACCATATCTGCTATTCCAGTTAGGGAATTCTGGTGGAATAAAATGAAAAAGTCAAAGATGCAAGAGTTATATTTATGTCACTCGAAACCAGAGAGATATACAGAATTGTTAGAAAATATTTTACTTTCACAATATTTATTTGGAAAGGACAAATAAAATTAGTTTTATTCATTGTCGCAGGATGTCATATATATTCCTAAACCTTGCTGGTTGTGCTTCAATTCAGAAGCTTACTTTTATATAAATAAACTCAGAAAAAAAGTTAGAGATCTTTGTTACTAATAATACTACTAATGTTTACTGGGTATATTTTCAGAAGGCATTTTATTTCTTGAAAGATGTATGACAATAATATTTAATCACGCAATCTTTTCTCTAAGTCAAAGAAGAATTCTAAGAAATTTATAGGTGGGTAAACTGAGGTGTTTTTGACAACCTCACAAGATTAGTGAGAGAGTGAGGAATAAATCTAAAACGTTCAAATCTTGTTAAATGTAGAAGTTCTTGGCATTTTCTACAATGTAACTACAAAACTAGAGTATGAACAAATTATTTTGTACCCATCTTTCCTACACCTTTTTAGGAAGAAGAGATGTTGAGGCTTTTTTTACTGCAGTACTGGAGAAACAGGCTTTTACTAGAAGTACCTCGTAGTAGTCTTTCTCAGGTTCCAGGTTTTGAGCAGAAAGCAACCAAACATGAGGCAATGTGTAAAATCAGCCGTGATCAAATCACACCTAATGAATACCCAGCAGTACGTAGATGCTAGTGGGATATGTAAGCAAGCATGTACTGGAAATCGTAAAAACTTGGCTGACAAAGAATGGAACGTTTAGACCCTGAGAGAGAGCAGCTGCAAACAGTGCGTAGGGCTGAGGGAGTGTCCGTGTTGCCGGAGGACCACAGGCACATGTGGAAGGGCAGATGAAAAAAAGAGAGTTAGATGCAGGGGGAGTTCGGCATAGGAGGTCATAACTTCAAACAGTGCAGCTGCATGACCGCCATCGCATTTTTAAAATCCCTCCGTTTTAGAGAGAAGAGAGCTGCCACAAAGCGAGCTCCACCAGTGGCGGGTGGAGTTAGCAGGAGTGCAAAGGACATGGATGGCGAATGGTGGGTTTCAGAATAGCCAGTTAGGCTTGTCATAAGGTGCGAGACGCGTGAAGGGTAACGCATTCAGTTCACGGAGTTCCTCCTCAAAATGAACTGGGATGACTGGACAAAAATGAGAGGGAACTAACCCTGGCTATCATTGCAGCCATTCAAGCTATAAAGATTAAACATCAGATCAGTAAAGAAATTTCTGATTATCGCTCTCCTTGCCCAGCGCTCCCCAAAGTGAGTTACAGGTCATATTACTAAGCCAGCTTTAAATTATGCATGCTGCCCTGGCACAACATAAGGATATGGACTAGTCTAAAATACCACTTTTTGACTTTTCATGGTAGCGTAGTCTTTAAAGCAGGTGCTACTTCTCCTTCAGAAATCTTTTAAAGCTCAGCACAGCAGTTAAGTCAGATGTTGGGGAGTAGCATGCATTTCACATGTTGCTTCTCTGAAGCAGAATGGAAAAAACAACTGACTGGCCACAGCAACCCATGCAGCACATAATAGACATGTTTTTTCTTACAGTTTGGATGGGGAAGATGTGGACAGCATTTTCCTGGTTGCTGAGGAATGTCTAGCTTTTAAATCCTGTGCAATGGGCCAGAGAATTTTCATGGAAAAAAGGCATCAATTAAAAAAAAAGCCAAAAATGAGATGCAGATTTTCACATTGAAGTGATATGCACACACTGAGGCCGGATATAGCCAAAAACATATGTCAAGTTTCACAGATGCATCTAAGTTGTATTACTGGAAATAACTTCTGAAGGCTCGGTCCCCATATTCTTGTGTAACGCATTCCTACAGCAGCTGTCACCCCAACATCCAATGCACTGCTTACAGTGTGAGCAGAGGAATACAGACCTGCTGATTACTTCTGTGCAAATGCTTTTGTTTTTCTTTAAAGCAGTAGGAAAACTTGCACAGAAACTGAAAAGCACAGTTAAAAAATCTCAGTGCAAAAACACTGCCAGAGGTTAATTTATACACTGAATTTCTGTAGTTTCACAAAGGAGCAAGACAGGAACATCCCAGAAACAACTGTTGGACTTGAAAACACTATCAAAATCTACCACCTTTCTTGTCAGTAGCGACCCAGTCATCTCACGAGCACAGGACTGCCAGATGGGGCTAGGAAGGGCTGTTAGCACATTACAGGTGCTAAAAAGTGAAATAAGAAATATAAAACTGCACAGAGGACTACAGAAGAGCTGCGAGATTGAATTCAGAAGAAAAGGAGCACAAAACCCCCCCTGTGGTTAAAGTAGTTTACTACGAGCTCAGATGGTAACAGGTCTATGTGAAATCTGTCTGTGATTGCCTGCAACATGACTAATCTAGGTATTTTGAACTATATACAGAAACAAGGCAAAGCCCTCACCTCCCTGAAGTTAATGACAAAACTTGCATCGACTAAAGCAGGGCTAAGATTTCACCCTTAACAATCATGTGAATAAAAGATGCTTTTGTCACACTTTTTACATCTACTTTTCCCTTCTCTGTTATTTTTCTATTCCATCGGTAGGAGGCAAAAGCAATCCTGCTGGTATTCAGAAACATTATTTACAATTTCTGTACCAAGAGAGAAAGTAGGTCAGATTGTGGTAAATGTTTCAATTGATTTAGCCTGTTTTTCTATTTGCGCAAGCTTCTTCAATAGTATTAATCATTCATGAGAGTTGCTAAACTCTTCTGAGGAACCATTTTCTAAGGATAGCTTATTTTCAACTACTGCTTAGGTGGTGAACTTCTATCATGCAGTTGATTGTCTAAGCCAAGCCCTCCAGTAATATGATTTGTTAGAAGTTTAAACACCATATTGTTGAGTACAAAGCGGATACTAATAAATAACTTATTTTCAGCCCACTAAAAAACATTCAGCTTTTAAGATCAGTGAAGAAATTCATGAGTGCCCAGGAAATGTCTGAATATTCACAAAGAATGGCTAAACCTCGACAAATAAAGCAACCTGCACTTGGCGTTTTCATTTTTAAAAGTATTTCTGAACCCACATTTATGTGTTCTGTACTTTTGCTATCATTTGCCAGCTCTATAAACAAAAGATGTTTCCCAGTGCTAACACTCAACTCGCTTTGCTGTTTGCACTTCAATAGTACCTAAAAACCCCCAACACAGACCTTAAGTTAACACACTGCCACCAAAAAGTGTTTGCTCACCACCCTGGTATATCTGTTAGTCTTCAAAATTTTTTAATATCATACCTAATTTATGCCAAAGAATGTACGTAAGCATTCACCAAATAGATACATAGCATTCAACCACTCATAATTGCTTAGTTTTCTTAACTGCAGAAATTATGGGCTATGTTTGTAAATTACCAAATCATATTAAATACCAAAAATGTGAATGAAGTAATTATTCATTCATTCTTCCTAAAGGAAGAAAACATTTCCTTTAAAAAAATGAAAACCAGCCTTCTGATCTAAAGATAAGGCTGCTTGTCTCTTTAAAAAACACAATAAAATAGTACAGACATTTTTATTCCCTATAAAAATATTTTACAGTAGAATTTTATACTTAATTTATTTGTAATAGCATTACTGTTTTGCTCTTCCTTCTGGCTTTAAACTTTATGGCAGGTTTCATTTTGTAATTATAATTCTCCACTTTACATTACAAGTAAATCATTTAGAGCAGTTAATCTTACTGATGTTGTCATTATATAAGAAGTCAGAAACAAATACATTATTTTAATTACTCTTTAAGCACTTGGCATCTTTGGCACATCGGTATGAAAGTAAGTTGTCGGATGGGTGCCCACACAATTTTATTTATTGATGTGATTTTGCCCTTGTATGTAGCTGTAATGTAACTAACCAAACAGTATGCGTTGTACAGATACAGGCTTGGTATTTTCAACAGCTATTTACATCAATAAGCAAGTGCACAATGCAAACAAACATTATTAAGATTGCAGAAAGTATCATCCTTGTAACATCTCTTATTACCACTGCTTGTTGTTTATTTCTCTGTTTAACATGTAAGTATTACATATTAAAGTTATGCATGTGGAGTGAGCTTTCTCCCATCCTTTAACAAAGTACTTACACTTTCCAAATGAACTGATTTTGTATCATCATAGTAATTATTATCAGAAAGGCAGCGAAACAGTGTTCTCTGAATTCGTTTTGACTGGTCCATCAAATACCACATCGACAAGGCAATAACAATTCAGAAGGCTGTGCTAGAGCAATAACAAAACTATAATACTTACATTTGCACATGTGGGGGCTGAAAACGTCCCTGGTTAATGTTGTAGAACGTGAAAGCCTGTGTGGGGTTGGAGCTGTATTCATCCACTTCAATTATGAGTCTACTGTGCTGATGCCTTCTAGCTGCCATAATGTGCGACTGGGCGAAAGCCATGCTTGCACTCTGCAGTTCAGCTTTTTCAAGCGATCATATCTGCTATCTTCCTACATCGACGGAAGAAGACCATGACATCTCCTTACCTAAGCACTCCCCTTCGAAAAACCTAAAAGCAGATTGAAGAGATGGAGTATAATTGTTTGACAGTTAATCTGTTTGGAATTTGCTTTATTTAATATGAGATGAAGGGGGGAGATGCAGAGACGAAGACACACATCTCAAAGGACTCACCATAAACCTTTCCAACTCAGCAATTTGATTCATAGATTCATAGAATGGTAGGGGTTGGAAGGGACCTCTAGAGATCATCTAGTCCAACCCCCCTGCTAAAGCAGGTGTGCCTAGAGCAGGTTGCACAGGAATGCATCCAGGCGGGTTTTGAATATCTCCAGAGAAGGAGACTCCACAACCTCTCTGGGCAGCCTGTTCCAGTGCTCTGTCACCCTCACAGTAAAGAAGTTCCTCCTCATGATGAATGTACTTTCGTTGGGTGTGGAAAGCAGAGAGTTGAAGTAAACTTGCGAAAGAACACAGGGGCTACTTGCTTTAGTATTTCAGATATTTAATACAAATCTAAAAGACAAGGCACTCATTTTTCAGAACAGCGTGGTTTTTATTGCATTGCTGAATGTTTATTCCCTATCCTCCTTCAAAAAAAAAATTGCTCCAAACCTGAAGCTGAATACACGGCTGTGCACAATTAAAATGTGAGGTAGTTAAACAAGAACCAGTTTAATCAATTCTTCAGAAAGTCTGCGCCATTTATTATGGGGAAGCATTGCAAGTGGTTGTTCCTTACATCCTAAGGAACAGAGCAAGCAGCCTTCTGGTTTTATGGTATCACTGAAGGAACTCCTGAAGCAGATATGAAGGGCTCCCCCCTTCAAATACATTTTCTTATCACTCAGCACTAGTCCAACATTCTGGATTTGCTGGAAAAGAGAAAGTGATTCAAAGGCTAACACACAGTTAAATGTTATTAAATATTTAAAAAAGTAAAATCCATACAGGTTTTATGTTTGGGAATATTTTTTTCCCTGAAGGTTATCCAAGTCTAGAACAGCAGCACTGAAAATGGGTAGAGGAACAGCAAAGTGAAACCAACTGGAATGCAAAGAGTATCCCCTAGAAACAGCAGAAAGTAATTTAAATGTGAATTTTACGTTTATTTCCCAGTTTTAATAAAAAATGGATTATAAGCTATAAAGGTGGGTATTTTTACAGTATAATTCTGCATCCTTTTTAAAAGTTGTCTGTCTTAAATATTTACTTTCATGGAAGCAAGGGCTCTTTTCTCCTAGGGAATATAAGCAATGTGCTTTGGATGTATTTCATGAAAAGCCATGCTAGAATGCAGCAATTCACTTAATATGTGCAGTTTCTGGAAAGCAGGATCACAAGTATTTTATGTGACCTTGCTGATGTGCCTTACTTCCATTCTGAAGGGACCAGTGTCAAGAGTGATGGATGAGGGACATCTTCACAGTCACTCAAATTTTTAAAGTTATTTACAGGTACTTTAGTCCAATTCAGTTCTAGTGCCAGTCAAGCACCTAAGCATCTTTAGAAATCTGGACTTGAGTCCTTTGCTTAACTACTACAGATGTTAAGTGCTCCAAGAAGTGGTGTATTTTTGTTTTGGGAAATCTTGTCATGAGGAAACTGAAATGAGAGACTCAGCTCAGTTTTGTTACTTGCTGAATGGCTGTAAAATGATGACAACTTGCTGTCACTAACAACCGGCATGAAAACAGTCTGAGAATAAAAGAGCAGATTCCTTTATGCCCTCCCCTAGAACTGAGTGGTAAGGAAACGGCAGAATGACAACAAAGAAAATTTTGGATTTTAAACACTCTCAGATGCCGCGTTCAGGCTACAGAACAAGCAGCAGCACAAAGGAACGTGCCAGAGCAGGGTGGGGGGAGGGACACACGATCCTTGTAAGAATAATCAAGTACAAATTGCTGCATTTAGGAAATAAGAAATTATGATGGCAGATGTGAAGAACCCTCCCTGAGGAGCTTCCTGTATTAAATGATGCATTTGTAAAGAAGTTTGAATAGGCAAGGTCAGAGATTTTATAGGGGGCAAACTGTTCTAAGTAAACCTGCTTCTGTTTGAAAGAAACTATTAGAACTGGTGACCTCTAGAAATATTCTCCAGTAAGATTAGTAATTTATTATTCCACAGCTCTACAAAAGGATTTCAAACTACATGAAAAACACAACGTTTGTTTTATAATTCAGGGATTATACCCACTTTACACACAACTGAACTGCAGGTACAAAGGTGTTAAGGCCTTAGCAAGTTCTCAGGAGCTCACGGAAGCTGAGAAAACGCCTTCTGTCAGCCTCCTCTTTGGGTCCTGTCTTTTATGACTTCTCTCAAGTTATATATCAAATCTGCTGCAGAAACAGCACATGCATGCATGTACCCAAACATCCACTCTTAGGTTCTGCTTCCTCTTACTGGGCAAGTGGAAAGTATCACTTACCAACGCAAACTAACTCAAAAGATCAAATTTGTTTGCAAACAGAAACAAACCATAGACAGCACACCACTGATACACCCTTTAGTGCTGAAGAGTTCTTTTAAGCAGAAAATCAATCCTTGCACACCGTAAGGCCAGCTTGAGAGGATGCTAGCCATAGACATTCAACAAGAAGTTCACCATATAAACATATAGAAAACAGGAAGACAACATATTTCACTTGAGGTGGGGGGGGGGGCGGGGGGAAGAGATGCCACAGCACTGCAAAGCCTTCTGCCAAATGACAGCCACCCAACAGCAACCCTGGCCACATAAAAAGCATCGAAGACTGAAGAAAAGCCTGTGCTAAACAAAAATCAGATACGTAACACACAGTAAGCATAATTCAATACCAAGCTTAATTTAAGTTCATTTCAGAAACATATATAGATGTCTTTGAACCTTACCTTTCAGTCTAGGGTTTTCTTCCTGTATAAGTGGTTGGCTGACTACTAACATTCTTGGTGTTCAACAGAACAAGCTGTCTCTTTCCAGCTTGACTGATAACAAGACTGATGCCCATTACTCCCCTCTTTCTGTTTCCATTTTCAGTAGTCCCCCAAATCATAACTTTTTTTTCCTTTTAATATTCTGAAATTTCTTCCTTTCCCAAACAAGAACACAAAATGCAGCAAGGAAATAATTATCTGCTTCTATAGCATTCAAGTTTTAAAATTATATGCCCAGCATTAACAACACAAAGCATTAAGACTCAAATCCCCACAGCAACAACATGCTAACCATCCTCTTCCCCCAGACTTATGGAGCTGCAGGATGTCTGCCAGGGAAAAACAGAGAAATGTAAAAAGGACCGCAAGAACATGAACACTAAAATAAATATCACAAACCTGGCTGTTAGAATCACAGACTGAGAAGAAGCTATTAAATCAGCTAAGCCATCTTCTCACTGATGGCAGGAATGTTCTCCATACATTATTTTTCTGCTGCTTTCTCCAGCATGCGTTCAAATGTTCAGAGAGCTCTGACCCAAAGCCCACTGTGTACAACGGACAGTGCTCCACCGTCTTCAGAAGGCTTTGTATCAGGCCACAAACTACGTGGATTGCAACATCTCTCCTGAGGAATTACTGGACTAGGCAGGTGCTTGAACCCAGACGTATATTTAAGTTCTTTGATGAGGTCCTCAAATAAATCTTTGCATTAAGATTTTTTCACTTCTTTAGTCTGAAATTTCTGGTATTTTCATCTCACAGCCTTCTTGTATAGATGGCATAACTATTTCCCTCTTTTACACTAATTTTCCAGTCTATTTATGCATCCTAGTTCTCTTTTTCCCCATTTCAAGCCTATGTTTTATTTTAATCTCACTTCTTCACTCACAGATTCTGCTTTATTCGTGTTCATCCTTCAGTTCACTCTCATGTCCAGTCTCTCACCGTATCTCATTCCATCATCCCCACTCTTCCCTCCATCATCTACCCTTTGTCTCAAGCCTAGAAACAACACTGAGACTTCTTGAAAATTATTCCAGCAACACAAAAATATGGATCTAGACTTGAAAACAACATGTCTCAAGCAGATGTCACTGAAATAATAATTAGAAACCAAGATAAAATACTGATGACGATGATGATGATAAAAAAGAACTTATAAATTAAGAGAGGAAACTGTGAAGGAGTTATCTGTTGAGCAATGAACTTCATTAGGCTACAAAAAATCTGGGGGTCAAGAAGCACAACATGGCTGTAGCATACCCCAGCAAGAGTTGAAGAGAGTCAGTTTCCAGATTTTGGGCTCGTAACAGTGAGATAACATAAAGAACAGGATGTTGGGACTCTTGGCAGTACCAAGATCAGTGGCAAAGAGGGAGCTGCAGAAAACACATTAGTTTTGTTCAGAGAGTCTGACAAGCTGGTATTTGGGGAGGCAATGAAGAAACGAAATGTAGTATCAAAAAAAAAAAAAAAGGCATTTTCATGCACCTATAAAACATTAAAGCCGTATTTTTTCAGGGAAAACCAGTAAGACAACAGCAGTAAAATACCTTAAAGAAGCACGCGAGAGTTTTTGATAGACCACATAGCGACACACCTGCTTCTTGTGCAAATCTTGGACACTGTTAACCAGAAACCCTTTCAAGAACTTCATCAAAGTTTCAGGTCTTCCCCTATACTGCACTACAGTGCTCTTCATAAACTATCAGGTCATCCTTTACATGGGCAAGAAGAACCTTTATTTAAATCCAAAAAAAGTGCTACAGAGTATTCTGCAGCAATGGTCCCAATTGTCATAACAACATTGCTATAACGACTAGTGATTGGCTTCATTACCATAAATCACTATTTTTGTTTTAATGCCCCCCACCAAAAGCTGGTTATAGACCGACCAGCAATAAGCGAATCTACTTGAATCAGTACAGCAATCACTTACTATGAGAAATAGGCTGAAAATGCTAAAGGTATTTTGCTGTCTAAAATACCCATTTCAGATACTCTAGATTGAAGCCAATCAATGGAATTAGTCTGCTATCTTCAGTTCTGCCATCAAGAAATGAATACTGAAATAATCCTAAAAAGGCAGTATTCAGTGGGAAAGGATGAGCCAGGCAAATCACTCTGCAGATGAAAGCTTTTCCAAAGGGATACACTCTCCTCTTCCTCCTCTTCATTTTCTGAAACAGAATGCAAGTCCTGGCAAACCAAAACCACCGAGTCTCGCCTTAGCAGACTGACTTGGACACACATGACAAATGAGGACTTTAAAGTGAAGGCAGCATAATCGAATGTCATCGAAACACTTGCAGGTTTTAAGGTCGATTATGCACATTTCTACTGATGGAATCATTAGGCTTTCTAAATGAATACGATTTGTCATAGACAGAAACATTTCCCATTGCATTTTAAAAAGAAATAAATAAAATTGCAATGTATTGAAGTGAAATATGCATGTATAAGCCCCCTTTTCCCAAAGCAAGTGCTTTATGTACCTGCAATTTCTGTCAATGAGAACTAAACAATAGCGTTAAAAAACCATCAGGCTCCTCAAGGATAACTGAATTACAATCTCATAACGTGTGGTGCTATTTAAGGTGTTTACAACCCTTAGAAACCTCCCAGAGTTCTTCATGATGAATGTAGTGACCTGGAAATCCTGCCGGGAAACCTAACCCTACTTCTCCTACAGAAGCAGTACGGCATTTGAGAGCATTAGTTTTTCTAAACGCCAGTTTAGCGGAGGTGAGACCTGCCAGGGTGACCGCCTTCAAGCCTTCAACCTGCCCCGGGGCCTGGCCCGCTTCCCTGCCTCAGGCCGCCGCTGCAGAGACCACCGCTGAGGGGCAGCTCCAAGTTCATACCCACAGAGGCTACGAAATCCCCGGTTTTAAACAGCAAATAAATGTACAAACGGGGGTGAGTTTTGTAATGCCCATTTATCTCCGCAAAAAAAACAGAACGCACTCACCCATCCGTTCTGTGAGTACCACGAGATGTCAAGATACACTGCTGCATCTGCTCCTTGGGGCATAACGTGCAGGCATACTGCTCTACAAGTTTGTAAAGTTGTCGTAAGGTCAAAAATTGGAATAAAACCTTACAAATGCCTCTTCACCATGGCTCGCAACATGGATTTCACAACCCTCCCTCATCTGGTAACTAGAGCAGACACGTTCCACTCTGGGATTTTCAAAAACCTTTGCTTATGGTGTATCTTTAATTAAAAGAGATCCTAAGCATCCCATTTTTCAGTCTCTGCTCTCTTCAGTGGCTTCTGCTGAAAGAAGTTACACCACCACCATGATTTATTAAGGGGACTCTTTGGGTGGTCTTTTTAAAACACATCTGAGATGCTTCTCTGTGCCAGCGAGTCTAAATTTGCTGGCTGTTATCACTCAAATAAGTAACAGTTCTGTGTCCATATCTTTTCCCCAAAGTCAGAGCTATTCCCACCCACATAACCTAAAACAGGGGGCATAATTCTGAGTTACTTGTATGCCTCAAAATCCTACTGACTTCAACGAGAAGAAATGCAAGATCTATCCTCTTCTTATTTAGAATCTCCTATTTCACCTATCAATGAACACTTCAGTGACTCATCAGATATATCACATATTTTTTAACTGCAGGTCAACAGGACACTGAGCAATCTGTTTTGTAACGTGAAAAAAAATCAGTGACTTAAATAAGACCTCTTATTTCTCTGTAATTACAATTACCTTAACCTGTGTTAGAAAAGAACCCCAACAAATCCCCCAAGAGATTTCTCACCATGCTAACACACATATCATTGTTCTTCTTTGCTGATTATAATGACCTGTCAAATATGGTATGACAAAATTCTTCACTGAAATTACATTTTTTCTTCAAGTTAGCTTTCTTCCATTGCTCTCAAATACAAATATTACACATGCTTCTCTCGTTACTTTACTTATGAAGAACACTAATGTGCTTGTTAGCTTTAACTGCCATAAAAAGATTATGTAGACACAGCAAGTAGGAAATGAGATAAATTATTTGTCTTTTGGAACTATGCCCTAACATCCACTTCTGTGGAGTTCCCTCCAAAAATATACTGTACCTACTATATGCCAAAGTCCTGACCTGGCATCCAGAAAGAGAGATACATGAACGAGTTCAAAAAACACAAAAATTGCACATTTGCCTATGAAACCTAATTCTGTATTTATTTAAAGCAGTCACCACTTAGGAACCTTCTTAGCTAGTCTTATTTTGAATGATGATTGTATGATTTTCAATTACTTTTCCACATTTCCCCACCTAAGTTCCCAAAACTACAGTAAGTGAATATTCTGTTTATGAAGATTTAATTTTATTTTGGCTCATCAGCAGTATCGTTTTCTGAATCAGATTCTCATCCATACAAATAACTGTTCATTTATTCAATTTAAAAAATAAACACAACCTAATAATACTGCTTTGTTTTCACCTTAAACTTCCACTTTACAATACAGCCAATATATTTTAGATTTAAACACCGCAATACTCTAAGATTTACAAACAGACTGAACAGTTGTCAAGGCTAAATGCATTATTGTAATCCTACATACAGTCTTGCCTGAATGTATAAAACATTATCATATTTGGATAGAACATTTCAATAGATACATTTTTCTTAAGTAAAACCAAATCTTTTCCCTGAAAAATACACTGTTTTGGCTCAATATTACCCGTATTTATCCCAAAATACCTGCAGAGGTAGCTAATCTATTTAAGTAATTACCTCTAGGGAAGGGAATTTTAAATAAATATCCAAAAACCACAAAACTGATTCCTCATTCTAAAAAAATTGCCTTCATCTCTGGCAGTATTTTGAAATCTACATTACTGAAAATCATGAGTATACGAGTACTCTACATTACTCTACATTAATGTAGAGAAATCTACATTACTGAAAATCATGAGTAAAGACAAATTACAAGCCCCAAAATGATGAAACTCATTCTAAGGGGAAAGAGCTAAAAATACAGGTTATGTGGGGAAATGATCAAAAACGGACATTCCAACAGGAGTAAATTAGGGTTGCGTGGATTTGATTCTACATTTCAGTCTGCAATTTGGGCATGTCATCTGATTAAGCTCTTGAATTTCTTAAAATACTATTTACTGAGAAGACAACTATGTAATTACTGAAACACTGTACTATTTAAGAAACAGTTAGCTTTCATTTTTAACTGAAGAATGTTCTTTTTTCCTCACCCTTTTGCAACAAGTGGCCTCACGCTCATTTCCTAGCCTTCACATGTACAAGCCCTGCTGGGTCAAGTCCCGCTCGCCTGCGACACATACTGTATTCAAACCTGTTTCAGTGGAAATTGTGTCTAAACTGAGAGAATTTGGCCGATTTGATCATTCACGCATATCTGAGGGCAGGATACATCCCATCCGGTTTAGCATGTTTGCTCCAATACCAAAAACTACATCAGAATATGTCAAAGCCTAATACTGAGCAGAGGATTGTTTTAGTAGACAGTTCAAGTAGTTTTAACGTAAGCATTCAAAATCAGTGTCGGTCACCAGCAGTGTTGGTCTGTGGGTCAGCAAAGCACAGTAGAGACTTTGTGGTGGCTCAGGGCAGAGGTGAACAGCACACAGCACCCCTCGAACAGCCAGCAGTAGAGGCAGCAGCAACTCTGCTCTGAGCTCAGCAGAAGCCAGGAGCTGCTGCTTCATACACATGCAAGTTAATATCCGTAAGACAGTTCACAGGGTCTTCCCTTTTTGTGCAGCAGCACCTCTCAGCTGCGGATTAACTTCTATTGCCAATATTCTTATTCGATTTCAGCAAGAAATCTAACACTAACAACTCTTGAAAGGTTGCTGCTCTCTATGTCAATACACAAGAACGGAAAACAAAGGTGGCCAACCTATTTCTGTAGTTCAAGATGAAAGAAATGCCAAAGTAACAGCACACAAATATATAAGGCGGAATGTGGAACACAGCTTACATGTAAATATATTTATAGAGGTACTACTTCTGATATCAGTGTATCTTTCTCTGTTAAGGCCTGGAGTTAAATTATAAAATTAATCAAGCAAATCCTTACAAGCTACATTTTTTTCTCTTAGACACAAAACTTTGAAAATGAAGTATACTGTCCTATCAATTTTGTTGTTTCCACTTTTCACTTATTTAGCTGCATCCATGCCATTGAAATCCTTCATGTCATCTGATTAATGCTCAGGGAGGGAGTCGCTGGGTTTGTTCTGTTTGTTTCTCCATGTATCCTCCTGAGGACTGACAGAAGTAAAAATTACTCAACAGTTGTTTGGACCACTCACTTCTCCTACCTGTGAAGTCATGTCCACAAAGAGCCCCCCTACACGGTTCATGGGAAAGAGAAACAAAGGCAACTAAACCCTTTCCTTCATAGAAAAAGAAAGAAGAAAGATAGTACGGGGGAAGTCCCACACACAGTCTTGAGGGGGAGCGTTTCAGGTCAAACAACTCTAGATATTCTTCAGACCTAAAATGGATCCTATTGATAGCAAAGCATCCAGTCCTACAGTGCCTTTCTTACACAGGGAAGCCTGAAGCTGAAGAGGCTACTCATAAAAGAAGCAAGATTCAGGAGAAGAACTACGCTGAGAGCACACTCATGGTACTCCATGGCAGCTAGGCTAGCTCAGCTTGAAGCTATCCCACTGCAAAACACGGTGCAGGCTGTCCCAAGTGACAGGAATAGTTGTTCAGTGACTGATCTGGCTGCCTCTGAACTGTGACTCTGAGCTGTATGCACTGTACATCAGCTGATTCACTGGCTGCCTGTAAAACTTTTGAAAATTTCATTTTGACCAATTACAAATTTTCATGTGACATCATGATGCTAAAACAAAGCCAAGCAGTTCAGGAGTGAAAAGCAAAGGGAAATCAACATGAAAAAATACTTAAGAGGAAAGTATCAAAGTAATGAAATGAACCCACTACACATTTTTGGGTGTTTCTTTTCCCTTCTGTCTTACTTAATCAGCCTGGTGAAACCAGAACATTCTCTGGGGGTTGCCAAATCTGAAGTTTCCACTGAAACATGCTGTAGCTGACCTTTTTTTTTGGTTTGGTTCTTGTTCAAGGTACTAGATTGTTAACTACTGGCAGTAGCTGAGTTTTAATCCATCCCACCCCCGCTGGAACAGGCAAGCTATCTTGAACTTCACCAAAAACTACCCACACTAGGGACAAAACATTGAGGGGCAAAACTGAGATATACCTCAGAACAGCAATACAGTGAAGATAAGCTCTGAGTAAGAAGTGTTTTTGTTTACTACCAAAGAACCAGAAGAAAGGCTGACCCACAAAGTTGAAATAGTCCTAGTATTACTATTTATTATTACATGAGTGTCCACAGACCAAGAGGAATCCAACAGCAAACTATGCAGGCACTGTACAACCGTGCAGTAACAGAGAGTCTCTGCCCCAAACAGCTTACAGTCTCCAGAAGCTCAACAAAGGATAGGGGAGAAAAATAATACAGCAACACAGAGATCAGTGCAATGGCAGAGCACTATGTTCCTTACGTTTTCTTTTACGGAGAAGGAAAAAATAAGTGGGATTAGCGTCACAAAAGACAAAAGCACAGAGAAGACGGGATATGATAGAGTCAGTGAGAGGAAGAAAAAGGTGGTAAGAAACAAAGTGGCATGCAGGATGTTTGAGCTATACAGCACGTTAAGCTAAGTGATGCAACTGCAAGAGCTGGCAAAGAGGGAGCTTGAGCAAAACAACCAATTAGGAAAAGGCAGAGAAAAAACAGTCAAAAATATCAGTAACCATCGGTCTCCTTCATATGCTGCTTCTTCAGCTGCTCTGCTGGCTTCAGTCTTTGGTTGAATGGCAAGATCCTCACCTGCCACAAAGGAAGCTGGACTGGCTATATGGCAGAGGAACTGAATTTAAAAGGTCGAGAGGGCATGCCACATAAAACACAGCTTTCAAGGAAGTGATATATGCTCCACACGGTGACCTTGTTTTTAGCAGAAATGTATAAATTAAAATTATATAGTAAGTAAGGGTAAATACTTGCAATTGAAATGTATTATACGTATGTGTTACACCTCTGAATCTATGTAAAAAAGAAGACGAGTCCTTACTACACTAATATTAGTATGGCTCTCCACAGTCACACACAATACAGCATATTTAAATGACATTATGAACCCAATCTTACTCCCATGGTAAATAATGGCATTTTAAATAGTGACTGAATGGAAAACGCTAAGCATTTTGTATTTAGGTTAGTGTAATGAATCCCAAATCAGTTATGACTGCAAGTTACTACATATATGCCGTGATGGTTATTTGTTAATTCTAACACAATTTCCACTGTCATATCAAATCACAGCAAAACTGTCACACTTGTTGACAGTTTCAACAATGAGGTCAAGCAGTGAGCAGTCACAAAGAATGAACTGCTTAACCCTCCAGAGGTGGCCACTGCAGAAGCAGGTGAATAGCCATTACCGTAACAGCTCTGCTCCTTTTTGCAACAGATCTTATACTGGACTGTCATTCTGCAACCTTGCCCAAGCATTACATTCACATGTTATTTTATTTGTAATAACATCAGCCTGAAAAGATTACTTTCTAATAGGAAGTCAAAGGATAACAGTCCAGTGACATTAAAGGACCCTCTGAAACGGCTAACCTTGCTTATGTTTTGAAACATAACCTAGAATCTCCAGAATTGAAACAGAAGCACGTAATATAAGTTAGAAATAACAATTAGAGACCACCGTGCTCTCAGGCACTCTCACACAGACCCAATTTACCTATGCACAATGATAACAGAATCCAAACTGGTGTACGATCCAGAACATCCAAATTAAAGTCTCCAGCACTACACTAAGTCTTATTCTGACAGCTCAAACTGCACACTGTAATATTCTAACACATCTTAATGTAACAGGAACATGTGAAAAGGCTTGTCTCTCAGATTTCCTTACACATCCTCTCTAAATTCTTCAAAACAAGTTTCAGCAAGAATCAAATGGACTGCACTGATTTATTTTTATGGTGTTTATTAATCATTTGAGATGAAAACTGTTTTCACAGACAAAAATATTAAAATTATCAACTACAAAAGCATTTTATTATTTACTATTTGATACTGTTTCCATATGTCTCAAAAAAAGAAACTGGCTCGATAATTGACTAAGCAGTTACCTGCTTTCAGGGAATTTGAGTCTCCTTCCTTGTAATTCAGTGGCAGAGCTCTGGCTGACTCAAAAAACAGTAACCCTTTTATACACCTCTACATGTTCTACTATACAGAAGAGCCCTCTCCTGTGTAACTCTCCAGGTGAGGAGGACTGCACCTGAGGCAGCAGATCTGATCACATTTGGTTCCAAAAAGGACATAATCCTGACATTTTTTTTTAATTCCATATAATAAATTCAATTAAATAAATACGATCACAAGCAACACTATATTCTATGAACCATTAACTCAAGAAGCAAAAACATCAATGTCAGAATTGGCTATGTACACCTAATCAGAACTCCAGTCCGCGTTACATCCCCGCTGACAGTTCCTGTAATAAGCACACAGCATTAAATAAAAATCATGACCTGTTTAAACAAAGATCAGAGCATCAGCTTTATCTTTGCATTCTCTCATGCTTGTTGTTTGGCATCACAAACTAATACCAAAACAAGTATCTTATTAATACCCGCTCAATACGTTTTCGTACAGGGCATGAGGGGTTTGCTCTTGTCTACCAAGAAGATTTGTGTATCTTTAAAATGGGCATTTTTCTTCACACAAACATGCACAGCTATTCTCAGCTGTTACTCTGCTTTAAATTAGAGCAAAGAAGAGAAGGGAGAGAAGAGATAGAGGGTATAATGTACAAGCAAGGAATTTTAAGATTTTTCTGTCTCAGACAGCTTGAGACAATGAAATAAACCAGAAGAGCCAAGCTAAAACTGTTTAAACACACCATTAAAATTTCATGGGTAATAATTAATATCAACCATATGTATCATACATGGGACAGCCATTACATTTAACAATTTCCAAAAAATCCATATATAGAATAGAAATTAACCCCCTCTATTTGTGTAGTGCACTGCCAGAAAATTTCTAGTGCCTGGCATCATGAACCTGTTTATTATGAATGGATGCAACACACATTACCATCATATAATGACTCCTTAATCGGTTCTCTCAAAAGATACGCTCTTTTTTGGTAGTCAAATTTCATACATGCATGCTTAAAATATAGTCTTGTATTTTAAATATCTACTGATAGTATTCTGAAAAGCTGAGAGTTCACTTCATCAGGAGCCAATCACAAAGTTTAATAATCTTGCCTAGTTACCAGTTTATCCAGAATATCCAAAGCTCCTTTATATTAGCCTAAATTACCTACTAAATTTATTAAGCCTTAACTAAAGTTGAAACGGCTATCAATACCATACATTATCAGTAGATGTCTTAATTATTATATTGTCAAGGTATAGAATGTGTAAGCAGAAATCTTCCACTATTGATGTTCTGCCAAAGAGAATGTTTAAAATCTGACTAGTTTCTGTATGTTTCCCATCCTTGTCCTCTGTGTCGTCCACAGGCAAGTGGATGCATACATACATACATACGTACGTAAACGTATTCCACAGCACCCATCTCAAAGGGCAAAATATAATCCACGGGTATTAAAAAAGCAACGCATTAAAAGCAATGGAATCCCTACCTAAACGTCCCTCATGTTTTCTTTTCTGCTCCATTGCTTTGAGCGTGCTGGATTACCAAACAACGGCGCAATAAATCGCACGAAATCCAGCACGGATCCTGAAAAACTTATCGACCGGTGTCCTCCCGGAACAAAACTTCGGAGGTCACCAAGTCCTCTCCTACGACAAAGGAAAGTTCTCCCACTCCCATCACCTCGGCTACGCGAGGGGAAGCTATCGGGGAAGGCGCACACGGGTTCTCCCCGGGGGCTTCCCTCCCGGCAAGTCTCCGGTGGCGGCCGGCGACACCTGAAAGCGGCGGCGGTGAGAGCGGGGCGC
>VZSC01003610.1:180594-200791 GCA_013398225.1 Steatornis caripensis
GAGCGGGGGTCCTGGCCTCCCGTGCGCGGTCGCCCCCCTTCCCCCCTCAGAAATCAGGGGAAGGTTTGGCTGCGGGGCTCCCGAGGTGTCCGCCTGCAGCCAGGCCGCGCCGCCGACAGGCCCGTTGGCGACCGTTAGGCGGGCGGGCGGCGCGTTGGGATCAGGGGCAGGCGTCCCCGCGCCCCCGGTCCGCGTCCCCGCCGCGTCTGAAATGTTCCTCTCCGGCCGGCGCCTTGAGGCCGGGGGAGCCGCTGGCCGTCGCTTCAGCAGTGCAGGTGGTGGTGGTGGGCGAGAAGGCGCTCGGCGGCTCCGGGGGGCTGCGGAGGTCCCGTCCCGTGTGAGGGACATATGGCACCGGGGATCTCTGGGGTGTCGTGAGGGAAGGCCGCTTTCCCTGCCAGCGCCTGGTGTATTTCTCGGAGGCACTAAGCATGCACAGCTTCCCTTGGCTTCAAAATCAGGCCATGATAGAATCATAAATATATAATATTGCACTCCTATGATACTATGAGTAGAGAGCAGGAGAGTTAAACGCATACATCGAGGAGAGGCAAATTACATAGAAAGGGCTTTACTGCACAGTTGTCGAGTGATTCTGAAATGAAACATTTTAAAACCCTTCCAAGAATAAATTTAATTCCTGCACGCTTGTTCCCGTATCGCCTGCTAGGCAAGGAAGCATGCTGGATATCTAGCCACGATGAGTAGAGTTACATCTGCTCTTCGTTCACATGGTGACTTTATCACTAATCAAACAGTCTTTTTAAAAGATCCTGAGCTGGAAAACATCCATTCTCTAAAAGAAAATTGCGGTTTGGATGTTTCTTCTATGTCAGAACGAAACAGACGGCGCTGGGAAATTTTCTGGAGGAATAAAGGAATGCATCTCAGCCTAGCCCCACCGTCAGTGCATTACCGAAGCAGAGGCCAAACTTGAACACAAGCCTCCACACAGGGCGGGGAGAATACCTCAGCTACCCACTGAGCTATTCTCCATTCTGCGTGCAGATGGAGATGAGGCTGGGCTGTGTATCAGAAACCAAAAATTGGACCCGAAAACCCTCACGCACAGTTTCTGTAACTGGCAAAACATGTATTTATCTTGAAAGTTTGCATTTTGACATGTCAGCATTTTTACAACAATATAAATGTGCTTGAAAAATTTTTGATCAGCCTAATGGTTAGGACCTATTAGAAGCTGCAGAACATATTCACAATCAATTCACTTATTCAGATGCATGAATACAAGCTTGGAAAAGTAATTACAGATACCTTTTTTTTGAAATCTTGAGGCTGTGTATTTTCCTCATGGGAAATACGAGTAATAAATTCCTACAAAAAAAAAAAAAGAAGAAGCAGCAAAGGTGCTAAGCATTATTCTTATTTATTTTTGTCTTTAAAATTAAAAATTGTTGATTAAATGTTCCAGGTAGGGTAAGGGTGGTTGGTTCTAAGTCCTTCATTTTAACTATCGTTGAAAAGAACAAGCAGAAAAAAATTGATCCTGGTAATTTAAATCTTCTTTTTACTTTTTAAATTTTAGGTGTCTGTCTTAAGAGAAATTGATTTTCCTTTTTGGTGAACACGTAAACCTAAATTTGTAACTGATCAGTGTTACCAAATCTGCTATTTTGGTTCTTCAACTATGAGATTATATTGTATCTAATTTAGCTTTAAAATCTTTTATTCAGAATATTAATTTGTCACCCTTTATTGTTAAAAAATAGTGAATGGTACTTTACATTTTAAGTTATTTATGATTTGCGTCAAATTCTGTTTGTATGAAAACTGACATTCAACTAAAATTTCCACGAGGTCATTTGAAATTGTTCATTAACACTACCTTAAATATGCTTGATGCATTTCAGAAGCATGTTTGCAATTTTAAAATACTTTATGAAGCAACTGAAATAATGACCTGTAGAATGGGAATTAAATTGGAAGCTTCTAGTAGCCATGTCCTTCACAATCTTGGAGAAAGTAGATCTTATCCTCTCATACTCAGGTTTAGCTGTAGATTGACAGAGGAAAATAGACAATCTTACTTTTTCTACTCTTACGTTGATTTTTCAGCTTTGAGTTAAATAGTTCTTAACTGAACTACTTGAATGGATTGAAACAAAGAAGATATTCACCGTGCCTGCAGAAGAAACTGTAGCTCTCAAAAATTGCTTTCCTGCATCAGTTACATGCTGTTCCATCTGCTCAGCCAGTGACTTCCGTCAGTTCCGTGGCATCACCTTCAAACTTCAGCAGGAAACATTCTTTTTTTTTTTTTTGAGTGACTATCTCAGCTCACGTCAGTACATGACAGCAAGTATAAAACCTAAGTTAGCTGCAATACCAAGCATAAGTTGAAGAGATGCAGGTAAAATATCAGCAAAATGTTATTTGGTTTTTTTAAAATAATGAATTTGGGGAATAATGTTGTCCAGTTAGGACAGTACTTCTAATGGGATTTCGATCAAATTCATGGGTTATGAGGCAAAGAACCCCTAAATAGTTACCCTTGGTTCTACAAAGAGATTGCTGTGAAAGAGCTTATATATGTTATTTTTGAAAGATTAGTTTTGATGACAGGAAGTGCTGTATGTGAACCTTCACTTACATAGCAACAGAGAAAAAATAATTTCAAATGATAGGGGAGGGAATGATCCCCTTATCTAAAGTGAAAGGTAGTTGGGCAAATTAAGTTCAGGAGACCGCTGAGGAAGGCAGGAACAGCTAAAAAATACAATCCTGCATAACAATGCATCACTCCTTCTGATAAATTTTTGTGCTTAATTTGGCTTTTTGGTGGTTGACAATTATTTATGTGTAGTTTATTTTAAATCTGTACTTCAAAATCGCCCGTTAAGTGAACAGATCTAATCTACTTTAGGATGTTTTCTGGTTCTCAAGCAGTTTGATTTTTACAGATAAGAGTTCGTGCAGACTTCGGTCAGCGCAGTGTCACTGCAGAAGAGGAACAGTAGCCCACTGCTGAGTGACAGCCTATAGCTCTGAAATCTGCAACCCATCCCCTCTTACGTTATCCAGTTCCCATCCTCTGTGCTTCTTTGACTCATCAGACTTCCTGCACGTGCACTGCAGAGCTGGTCTATGCGTATGCAGTAAAGTCAGTACTTCCTAAACTTGTCTGACTTACGCTCCTAGGATGCTTTCCTGAAGGAACAGATTTAATGCATGTCTGCAAGTAACAGCTCATCTACACACTCAGTGTGGTCTTAGCCAAGACACCTGAATATATAGCATGCAAGTCAGAGTTAGGGCACGTGAACTCTGATGCACTGCTGTGTGTCCGTAAAGCCTGGACAAATCCAGGAAAACATCAGGCTGTGCCTGGGCAGAATTACCACATGGAGAGGATGATGTGTGTGAGAAGCCTTGTCTGTAAAGCAGCCTTACCTCTTCGTTGTCCAGAATGGAAAGACCTGTTACTTCGGCAGTGGAACTTCACTGCTGATGCAAAAAATTTGTTACAAGGGTTTTACCCTAAATTTTACATCTTTTCCACAGAAATTTAAAGGTGGGGCATGACCAATACCCCATTGTCGTTTCTTTAGCGGGGAGGAGATCTCTAACATGCATTATATTTTTAATCTAATAAATACATAGCTAGTTCTTAACACTAAACACGTCAGTCAAATCAGTCTCATTCATATGTAGTTTTCCAGTAAACCTCAGTGATCTTTTTTCAGCTGCGGTGAGGTGTTCCCTCCAATTCCTCATAAAATATGGAGCTGCGGTACTCTGCCTGTGGGGAAAAAGCCTGAAGCCACATAGTGATGTATCTGTTCAACAGTGTGAAAGAGAAATTCCCTACTCACAGTCCTGCATAGTCAACATTACCTACTGGAAAACTTTAAATTGTCGGAGTTGCTTAACATTATGAGTAAAAGCCATTTGTTTCTTTCTTGTATTACGTTGTGTTTGACAAAACAGAAGAGACAAAAGTCTCACAATTGCTTGCACACTGAACAAACAATTGTGTGTTGTCCAATCGTACAGTTTTTTCTTATTCTTAAAACTATGGTCTAGTAATACTACAGACACCATAGGGCCTTTTAATTTGCCCATCACGAGTGAAATGGAAAGCACATTTATGTGAATTGTGAAACTGAGCAGGTACATCCAGCAGCTGCAGAAAAATGACAGGACGAAACCTCAGACAAGCCAGCATTGTTTCATCCTGAAGATGCCAAAAATGTTTTTGGAATTAGATTCGGCTTTTAATTAAGACAAATGAGGAATGTCACAAATCATCCATTGTACAGGTCACAGCAAAACCACGTAGCTGCTGTAGAACTTCTCCTTCTTAAACACTGGTGGAGTTCCCAGTTTCATTTAACTGAAGTTTTTCTTGAAGTTCACTACTGTGTCAGAGGCTGGAGTACTACAAATACCTCAAAAGCCTGAATAGCAGTTCCTTATGCTACTAATAGGAAGATTAACTGTCTGCATTCTCCTGTATTAAAAAGAGAAAATTAAGTAGAGTGAGTAAAAAAGAAAACAAAATATTTGTATTTTGAAAGATCTGGAGTTATATATTTGGAACTCTAAAGATCAGCTTCTCTTCAGTGGTATCAATTAAAAAATATAACTGAAATGCCATCTATAGTGATGAAAGGTGTTCTTTCTTTTTACCAGTGATACGCATCCTTCAGCTCAGGGGAAGAAGTCGATTTCAACAATCAAGTGGACATATTTGTGCTCCTATTTTAGGAACACAGATCCCTTTTATAGACATTAAACACCGTTTACTAGTGGAAAATTTTCATTTATTATAACTGCTTCATGTAGTGTCTTTCATGTAAACATTATAAAAGGATTTAGTGTAGGATTTAGAAGTTGGGGGTTGGGGTTTTTTGCCCTTTGTTCTTTTTTTGTATTTCATTTCTTTGGAGAACTCTTTTTTTTTCTTCCCCCCCTTTCAGGAAATTTCACATAATCTTTTCCATTCGTCATCAGCCAGGTTGCTGATTACCAGAGTAACTGCCAAGCTTTCAACTCCTTGTCATCAATGGGCTGTGAATGACAGACAGCATTAATGTTGGCAAGCTCCCACTCTCCTTTTCGCCTTTCCCAAATGTAATTAAACCGCACTAATACAGCAGAAGAAAAGCTGCAGCTTTATTTTACTCGCCCTAATAACAATTAAATCACAGAAGCACACAATACAGTCAAATAAACCCATCATGACAAGGAAATTCAGAGGCAAGGGAAGTATGTATCTACCATTTAGAGAAAAATATGAGAAAAGGGTCTTTTACTTTCCTAGCACTACAGCAACAGCACTGTTCGACCTTCAGCAAGATGATACAGCCAACATCTGAGTAGCCACTTTGTTGCAGCCTGGGGAAAGGCCTCAAGTGTTTCCTCTTCTGTTACACCTTTGGTTTAAGCATAAAGGGAATAATTAACTTCTTCAAATGATCTGTTATCTCCCTGGTAGGGGACAGATGGATGAGGAACAGAAATGATGTGGGTCATAACATGCAGTTCGAATGGCATTGCATGCATTGCCCACCAGAAAGAGATGGCATTATCCTGATGTTTGAAGAAGTTCTGAGCCTTTGGTTCAAAGTTTGTAGGGGTTAGAGGATATCCAAGAGTCAGGAAGAGGAAGAAACTGGAGTCCTCACCTCACTCGCAGAGGACTATGGAGGCTTGTAGAATGCACAGATACCACTGAACATTTCTGGGGTTGATAAATTTTCAGTAGATGAATTTATATGTGTTTCTCTGAACCATGGCCAGTGAAGAAGCTGCTGGCCCTCACAAAGGTGACGGAATTTACCCGTAAACCTTGCAGCAGTGCTCTAGGATGGGAAGGAAGCAGCCATAAGGAGGCTGAGAACTGAATGCCATGAGTTCTGTAAGCACAGCTCCGAGGCTAGCATACGTTGCCATGATAGCCTGTCTCATTTTTCAAGCTACCAATAAAAATAATACAGTTGGTATATAAGAACAATTGTAAATTAACAGTAATGCAAAGAAATAGTTTGACTAAATGCAGACAGAAGAAAATAAAGACTGTTTATTACACAGCTAGGCAGAAACAAGGGGCACCATACTCAATAGGGGAAGCATGGAAGAGCCAGGACCCTCCCAGAATATAGGTGAGCAACAAGAGTGGGACCTTGGCTACTGACGAAAGCAGACACAGCTTTAAACATGACAAGTATTAGGCCAGCCTGGCTAAACAGACTCTAAATGAGTCTGTCTGCTTGTGCAATTTTGGTGACTAATAGTGACTGTTAGTTGACAGGTGGTACCTTATAAATCCAGCCTGTGCCAAGTTCTCTGAAGATCTGTTACTGCGGAGTAAGTAATTTACCAGTGTGAACAAACTTCCCTGCAACACTAAATGCAGTTCAGTATTATGGTAGTCTTCCAGAGGAAGAGACCCTTGGCTTAAACCAACTTTTAGACAAAGTTTACAGCAGGATCTTATGTGTTACATTTTTGTTAGATCTGAAGAAGAGGTGAATTTTTATGTTTGATAATGTGGCTAACAACAAAAAGAGATGCATGTAAGATGTAAAAATGCAAACCCACTGGAGTAAATGAATAGTGGAGGAACACCAAAGAGATTGGAGTTAAAGGTTTCTGTTAGATTTATTCTGATATAGTACTGTTCCTTTAAACCGGCAGTTGCAAAATGGCCCAAAAGACATTTTGGTTAAGTGTCATGATTTTCTTATTGATTCGGCAAAGATCAAGGCTGCAGTGTTCCAAGCCAGCTCCAGGACAAGAGGAAGAACCAGCACGTGAACTAGTCACCTCATCTGTTTTTGCCATCAAGCAAAGAAAGAAGAGGCCACAAAGGACATTGAAAAAACATAGCAGAAGAGCATAACTGAGACTTCAGCTGTTCTTGTGTGTCAACCATAATTCTTGTTAGAAAAAAAAAGAATGATGGCAGATTTGGTTCCTGTGTAGAAACTACCTTGAACATTTTAAAAGGCTTTTGCTGTGTGACCACGCATAGATGATTGCCCAGACCCTGCAACAATATAATCTGATTTTTCAGACTGAATATTAAACAAAGATTGGCAATAGAAATTGGCCCTAAAAATGAGAAAAATGCTTTTATTGCAAGCTAGATTTGCAGCATTTCAATGTGATGGCCTTTGATTTTCATAGTGGCCAGCTACATTTGAGGGACTACCAGAGGAGGCTTTGGTCCAGAACTACTCCTGGCCTGTTCGCTACACTTAGATGATACCCTGGGCATGTGCTAGTACCTTTGGACAAAATTAGATATATTTACAAACAGGCTAGGATCAGCTCAAGGCTGCTAGTTGGAAACCGTACCCAAAGCTATAGGAATTGTGTTAGAAATAATGCATTTAGGTCTGGCACAGAGAACAGTGAGGAGGAAAATTCTACTCTTGAGATCTTTGAACAACAGCCAGCTCCCCAGGGACTCCCAGATGTGCAGTTTTGTGGGACTTCAATCCTATCAGAGGAGGATTATTTCTGTGTTTCACATTACATAACATTTGCATAAAAAGGGTAGGAAAAAAATGTTATTTCAGCGGTCGGTGTGTGATTTCGTGTTCAGAGATGAAAAGGTTCTTCTGACTTTTTCTGTTAACTGACCAGGGCTTCAAACCTCATTTTCAATTAGACACAGATGCTAGTGTTTATGGACTGGGTATTGATACAGGAATGTAAATTACTTGAGAGGATGACAGTTTATTAAGAGTCAATGGCTAAGCTCTCCTGGGAAAAATTGTCACATGCTCTGCCAGTGATTTAAACTATAGAACATGTTCGCAACTACTTGTACGGAAAGAAGCTTGTGATGGGAACGGACCAGCGGTGGTTCTTCAGGTTAAAAACCAGAGGGGCAATTTACTCCGACTGCATACTGGAATAACTGTGGTGCTATGGCTTTGCAGTAGCCCAAAAGCATGGGTTCAGACTTAACATTGACCACTATTGATATTTTGTCCAGATAGCTTCATTGTGGGATTGATTGCAAATGTCAGTCTGAACAAGCAAGGAGCAAAGAATGGATTATTCAGGTGAATGAGCATATTTGGGAAGAAGCAATTGTTTTCTCCTTTCCCATATCTTGCAGAAGTGCAAATCCAGTGGAACAGTAGCTACAGGGATTCCCGAAAACACAAGTGATTACCACAGAGAGAGCCTGATACCAGAGTACTGTGCTGTTGGTAGCACTGCTGTCCTGGAATATAGTCTTTCCCTTAGCATACCTCCATGAAAACTCTCTTCACAGTGGAATGGCTCGGGGTTTAACATCAAGTTCTGTATAACAGATTGGGAGAAAGTAGTAGATTATAAGCTTTATTAGCTGGCTCTAGATCATTGAAAAAGAAGGCTGTAGTGTAATGTCATCATGTGAAAACTGCTGGATATTTGAGGGGTTGCAAAGTGATATGATTTCCTTTGCATTAGTTACAAAATATACGTAGAAAAAGTGGCTAGGAACTTTTAAGAGACAGGGAAAGCCTCTGTCCGGCAGTATTTTGCTAAGCAGATCTTTCTAATATTTTTCAATAAGGACTATTAATTATTACTTGTGTGAGGTTTTTGAACTAGTTCACAAAATTACATAAAGATTACTTGGGAAAGCATTGTCAGGGCCTAGACTGCACTAATAAGTCTTAATGACCCTGACCAGCCTCACCTGAGGCCTCCACCCGCACTCGTGGGCCCAGGAGCTCTATTTAAGCTCAGCCCTGGCCCTTCAGTCCCTCCTTGAGCTTTGCTGGAGAAGTGATGTGTTATGGCTATGCTGTGCAGCCTCTTGATGTTGATCTCAACCCATGGGCTGACTTCCTGGCCTGACTTGGGACCTGTCGTGCTGCTGTGGACCTGTTTTGTGATCGCTGGACCTGATCTTAACCCCGACCTATGGACTGACTTTCTAGCTTGACCTGAGACCTGCCTCATCACCACGGTATTGCCTTAGATCTAGATTCTTGTTTGGACCTGGCCACCATCTCTGGGTTTGTCCTGCTACATCCCTTGAGTTCTGTGGGATGGGCCCTGGCTAGTGAGGCACCTGCCTGGGTGGCTCTAGTGTTCCCCTTAGCTCACCTTCCTTTAGGGAACAGCCCTGCTCTGCATACTTGCTTACAGACATGAAGTAGAGCAGACTGTAGCAGAGGATGAATTAGATGTTGAATTTTTGGGGTGGGTCATACACAGGTCAGGGAAGAAATTTTGTATCAAAGTTGTTTCTGTAGGTTTGTGAGACTGTAGGAAATCTATTAAATAACTACCATCTCAGTGTACCAACTTCTGATGAGATAGTAGAGGAATTCAGAGTGGATGCTGGCTGTTGACCTGTCTTTCTTATCAACAAGAGGCAGGAATTATCATTACATATTCACTTTAAACTTGTAGGAGTGTATGCTAGTGCTCCTCACTCTTGGTTGTGGGCTGGAGGCTTCTGGAAATCTTCTACCTGGAGTTCCTGTAGAGTAACAATTATTTAGGTAATTTGGAGGTTTTTAATTCCAAAAGGAGAAACTGAAGTGTCCTATGCTTGCTGGAACATATTTAATGACAACCTCTGATAAATGGGGCTATCTACTACTGACGCTTCTAGTGTGTGAGCCAGGAGTACTTACCTGCTCTTGGGAGAGGTGCTGTGCTGGGACAAGACCCAGAGTACACCAGCCCTTTACATACCCATTTTTCTCAAGAGATTTGAAGGAAGCTTGGAGTTTCTCAACTGGAGAGATCAGGACTGCAGCATGTGCCACTTTTCCAGTAGCAACAGTACCATTCCTGAAATAAAGATGATTTGTTAGAAACATCTCGAGCCCTGTTTGGTTTCACTGGATCTAAGACAGTTGCAGAGTTTCTGGCAAACTTTGGAGACTATCATGTCCTCCACACAGAGCAAATCACAGATGGAACTACTTGGAACTGGGAGTTTGAGTCCCTATGGCTGCTTTGTGAAGTCAGTTCTCATTTTAGCTGTGATAATCACTGAGCAGCTGAATGGTTTGGGGAACTTCCAGTTCGGAAGAATTCCTGAAAATATCTCACTTAGATTTGATTTGGACTGCAATCAAATCCAAAAAGCCCCCTCAAATTTCCATTGAACTGCAAATCTTGCTTCTGAGCCAGATCTGATTTGAAACCTTAAACTGGGGAAACCTTGGATAGGACCCTACATAGAACTGGTGTGAATACAAGCAGTGTCACTGAAGATAATTTGGGGTTCAATCTCAGAAACACATTCTCATGTCCAGCTGAGACCATTTCCAGGGTTAAGACTATTCTCCTCCCTTTCTCATCCTAAAAATGGAGAGAATACCTGTCAACCTTGAAATTGTAAAAGCTGTTTCAGTAACAAGTCCCCTCCATTAGGACACAAATGTGTGAGGTGCCTCAGCCAGCAGTTTCCACTCATGTGACAGACAGTGTTCGGAGCCTGTTGTAAGGGGTCTCTCCAAGGAGCCTGAAAGAAATCTCAGGGGGGAATGGAAACCTCCAAAGACAGATGCAATGAGGTACAATTGGTTTGGAGTAGCATGTGAAAACATCCTAATAAAAGATAGGATACAGCTGCTTAAAGTTGTATAATTTGTAATGAATCATCTATAGACTCTTTTTATTTCCTTTTGGAGGTGACTTATAGCCATCAAGCTTCTGTCCTGAGCTGCAGTGATAAGTGTCCAACGTTGTGACTCAGCAGGGAAGAAGGGTTAGAACACATATGAAATTACTTGCTAGAATAGTTATGATGGTTTAGAAAATAGTTTCTCTCCTCTATTCACCATATGGATCCAGTCTGTCATCTCTTTGCTTGCAAATGGACAGTAGGGGCAGAGGGGAAAGTACTGGCACGGGGAGAAGTAGATCCTGCACGCTAAAGTTAAGGAATTGGGACAAGCACAGAGGAAAGTCTGCAGTAGGAACGTTTTTGTTCTTCGTGCCAAGGAAAAGCATGAAAGATGGTACTATTAAGCTTGGAAAATAGGAATCTCATGCCAGTGATGTTAGAACCTCAGAAATAATGTGTCAAAGATGTGGGAACATTTAGAATACAATCTTTTACTGTTTCAATGTCACCAACATGTTGTTCTCGCTATTTTCTGTGACAAGAGAATTTATTGAGTCAATTTGTCTTCAACATGTTAAATGTACTATGTGTAGGCGGGTAAGCTAACCTTATTTACATAGTATTACAGGGGAGAATGTTAACTACACTCACTTTTGCACTCTTGAAAACTACTTCTTCTAGCAGAAAATACTGCACACCCATTTTTCAGAGTTATGACACTCAGGCAGGTGCGAGAATATTTTTTTTCTTGCAAGAATGGCTTCAACAAAGAAGAGACAGAGGAGGGGGGTAATCCCACCTGTGGTGTTGAAGTACACTGCAAAGTTCATTTGGCTCTTACTTCCCTTAAACTGCTGTCACACCAGATACTAGTCCATCTTTCCTACAAAAATTCTCTCAGAATGAGACCCCAAGATATCTTTCTTTGCTGAACCCTTTATATCTGTCCCCTTTCTGCTTCATGCATTACTTTAATTTTCTCAGCTCCACCTTTTTACTTCTTTTTCTTGATTTACAGGGAGAATTTATTATCTTTCTCTGCCTTTATGTTAATTTATTTTTGTCCCCTCAGGTACTGATAGAACAAATGAATACTCAAACATTTGCATTTTCCTTATCTTTCACCCTGGACACTTTAAATCTGCTGTGTGCTCCCAAGGGTCTCAGTTCTCCAACCTGCTCCTTCTGACTGAGTTGCTTTTTTGTCACTGGTATAACCTGTGCAGTACGGCATCCCGCTCCACCACTTCACACACTCAAGTCCAAGTGGAAGCTGGGCTGCTTTGAGTTAATTCTGCATCTTCTTGCAACCTCTAAGAGACGCCAGCTCTCTAACAGTTGCTTCTGACTGAGGTGGTCTTCATGCTACTGAACTTACGTGGTTGCTTTTTTTCATGTCCTCTTCTCCGCTCTGTGGCTGCTTGCAACTTCTGGTGTTTTCCCTGTCCCTGTTACTTTTCCTGTGTACCCACTCCCTGTACACACATATAGAGATTGTGACTGCGTGTATTCCTTCACCTGTGTTCCCTGAGATTTTCCTGCAATCTGTTTGAGATCAGCAGTTGTTTATTTGAAATCTCACCCGGACTATCTAATTTAAATGTATGCTCTTTACATTTTTAAATTTTGTTCTTTCCTTTTTCTCTGCACAAATTTCCATTACTTTTCAAAGTAGGTAATTCCTCCAGCCTCATCTTTTTCACTTGCTTACTTTTAAAATGTTTTTAAAGTAGCTTTGTCTTTTCTACTCTTTAAATGGCTGTTGGTCAAAACCCAATACATACATTTCAGCAAAGTAGTCATCCCATGCAACTAAAATTTTTAAATTTTTTTCCCCCCAGCCAAGGTAGGCTTGGTAGTATTTCTACACGATTAATGAATATTTCAGCGCCTTCCTGTTTGAGAGGGGTGCCATATGCTTGACTTTCTCCCCTTCAAGCAGAGGTGACGAAGCTGCTTTTGCTAATCGTGTGAAAGGTGATATTATATGCAGAGATAGGATAACAAGCAAATGGGAGCCAAACTAGTCCAAGGGGTTCACAACTTGAGAAGCATGGTCTGACACCTCATTCACTCTCCTCTCACTATGCCAAACAGTTCTTCAAAACATGACATTGGTTTCTTTTCTCGCTAAAATAGTGGTCCTTGCCATACTGTATCTCTTGTCGTAGATACTACAGTCTGCTCCCCTTTGGCTTTTTAACAGTAACTTCACTTATTCAAGCCAAGCCATTAGAAGCCGTAGCGCTTGCATGTTGGTCTCATAGCCCAGTTTCTTTTCCTTTCCCCACTCTAAATCACTGCATTGGCTTTTCACACCAAGCAGAAACTCATTACTCCTACCTTTCAGTACCCAGTACCTGTCTGCTGACGTATCAGTCAGCTCGAACCCAGCAAACCGCCCTACTTTTACAAACTGGTGTGGACCATCTTCCTTCCCTGCTATCTCCTTTAACCAAACCCATGTGCCTAGAATACTGTGCTGAATGTTTTGACCTGCAGCCTCACTTATTCTCAGATTCCCCCTCACTTGCACTGCAGTAACCTCTCCATTATTCTGAACATTGCAATTACTGATATTAAGTGTCTAGAAGAAACAGTCCATTCCTTAAATATCAAAACTGCTCTAGTCCTTCATGGAGATGTACATTTCATCATTCACTGTGCTGTCTAAGGAGCAGCAATTTCTGACTGAAACTTTTGTCATGGTTGAGATGTTTGCATGGTCGCTTTCGCACACATGGATACTTCATGTCTAAAAATATCTTCGTCTAAATGACAGTCTTCTCTGTAGAGGCAATCATAGGATTTCTGGTCACTTGAATTCACTCATGTTGTGAGAATTCAGTTGCTCAGTTTGGAACCTGTGCTGTCTGACAAATTTGGTTAAAAGCTACTAACGACTTGTAGAGGTACTCTGGGAGGGACAGATGAGCATGTGCACGCAGAGAACATCATTGCACAAGTGAAAACCCTAGAAAGAAGCTTCTAATATTTGTAGGCAGGATATTAATCTCAAGCTGTTTTATTGTTGCAGACCTTGTTGTTTATCTTTTCTCCCAATCTTACACTGTCATTCCTGGTAACATTGCCTCATGTACTACACCTTTTATTAGGTGTAACGCATTCTTACATAAGCAGTCCCTTGGTTAAGTTTACATGGGTATAAGATTATAGGTGGCATCAGGTGTTTCCCTCTCTTTTCTGTTGTTCAGACCATCACCTGCCGAAATAGGTCTGCAAAGAAACTAGTGTATGTATCCTTTAAACGTACAAAATTATGTATGTAAACTGCTTTCAAGAAGTTCTACCAGTTTGTAGATTTGAGGCTTTTTTAACTTAGCACAAGGTCATTGAAAAAAATTTCTGTACCAGTGTGCATAGAGGGAGAAGTTGGATACTTTTCTGTTTTATTGTTTTTGTTGAAGCAACAAAGAGCTCTGGTGGCAGAGGTCACATCTGTGTCTGCATTTTGTATAGTGGCAAGCACTCAACACACAGTCATGGATATGTAGGCAGGCCAATTTGCAAATAGGGGTGCTTTAATAACATGTCTAAACACAGAACTTGGGCACTCTATTAAGGTCTTCCAGGACTCACACAGTTTGAATCAATTTGGCAATAATGTTGGGCACTTTAAAAAAGCAAGACTAAACAAAAAGAAAATTTTACAAAGAAAAGACTCACTTGAGACATGGAAATTTGGACATTATTCAAACCACAATGCAAAATGGGTGCAGGACAGTGCTGGTAGCTGTTGAAATAGACCTGGAAGTTAGAAGAATCTCCACTTAGTTTCACTCATGCAAGTCCTTTCAAAGGCAAGAACTCTGTGCACTGCAACTTTCCAAAGCTGTAGCAGGTAAAAAGATTTGAGCAATTTCTCTAAAGTGGATGAAATGACAGGGACGTAAAAACATCTTTCTGATATCTGATGGTGTTAGGGCTTTAGCTAAAGTATAATTACACTAAGAGAGCACGACTCATAACAGGAGACTGTAAAATATAAGAGGTTTGTGCACACATTGTAACCTTCATGTTGTTTGGGTTTTACTGTGAATGTAATGAATTACAGAGCTAGCTTTGTCTAAATATGGACAATAATGGGAGAAGTATTTAAAATTCAGAAAATAAAGAAGAAAACACGAAGGTAGTTACAGTTTCCACGTAAGCTCCACGGGGCAGAGTCTGATTCTTTCTAAGCATTTGCACCGTGCCCAGATTAATAGAAGGACCCTGGTTATGGATCTGGAGCAACTAGAATTAGAAGATAAATGAATCTTCAGGACATCCAAATCACAAAGCAATAGTATCTGAGAGAAAATGTCATTAAACACGCTGCATACATATGAAAATTAAATCCACTAAAGGGATGCTTACTCAAAAGATTTTACAAAGTTGGGGGCTTTGTATACAAAATTCATATTACGTTCTGCATGTATTTTAGGCAATAATTTCCAGCTTTCTTAATTTGTTATTTGTTTACATTTTTCCTAATTAGTATCCTTAATTTTGTTTCATTACTTCCCGCAATGTTAAACCACATCAAAGAAACATCTACAAAGTTAATAGTACTTACCACTATCCCAATGGAAGTATAACAAAACCTAAACCTGTTAATTCTGCAACTGTGCTGAGGCACCCCTGCTTTAGCAAGGTCATAGCAGAACGCTGCAAGGGAGGAGTGTTGGGTCTAGTCTCAGGTCTGCCAATAAGTGATTCTGGATGCCATCCAGCTTTCGCTAATGTTAATGTTAAAATTCGCACCAAGTGTAGCGACTTGTTTCAAGTCACACAGTCTTCTTATGCCTTGATTTACTTCAACTAAAAAGGAACTGAACAAAGAATAGAACAGAATGAACTTTTTTTTTCTGCAGAAATATTTCTGAGGAGGAGAAAGGGAAATAAACAAACTACAGGAACAGGTAAAAATATATCTAAATAGGAGATAAACAGAGTTATTGAGGTTGCAACACAAAAGACTTCCAAGCAATGTTCAGATGCACCCTTAAACTTTGTATTGTACCTGAAGTACTTGTGGGGCAAACCTGTGTTCATGTCTCTGATGCCTGGCTCTTGTGAATTTAATGGATCCTCCACTTTCCTGGAAAAGCCCTAAATAAAGAGAAGATAATTTTCTGAAATAGACCCATCTTCAAATCCGCTTTCTTATTTTTCATTTTTCTCCAAAACTGTTGTAGCCACTAAACTACACAAAGGCAAATAATAACCTCCATTTTATTTAAACAACTTATGAATCTAGCTACTTCTTTCCAAATTTTAATTTTTCAGAAATGCTCAGAAATGAAATATTTCAGGTCAAACAGAACATTTCCTTTCACTTGAAAAGGAACATTTTCCCTTTCCCTAAAGCCAACAGTGTTACTGTGGGTCATACTGAAACCAAAAGGTATATTAGATTCAGATACCAAAATCATTTATCCACACAGCTTCATGGCAGGGTGTTTTTCATGGCAAATTAACAACTGTAGTATGCTTTGGGACCTTTGGATGAAAGGGACTATAGAGCTGGAAGGGATTATTAGGTATATTTAATTTGCCTTTAGTAATGTGATGGAGGAAATAATCAGTATATTAAGCATACATGAAACATTTTTGGAATGTATAGTCTGTTGGAAAGGAATGAACGGTTCATGTTATTAGCTGGGAAGTGAAGTATATATAATCCACTATGTGTGGTTGTCATCAAAGCCCTCCCAGGAATGCAAGACTAAATGTGCTATTTTTACCTTCTTTTTCCTTCCTGCTTTGTTTGTGGTTTTGGCAGAACAAAAAGAGACCTGGATAAAATGAGAAAGATTGTTTTGTATTTATCATGATTGCATTTCAGGCACTGTCTGCAGTGTGAAGGCACAATAAGCTGTTCATTTACTATTTGCATTAGAGTAGAGCATAGAAGCCTAGGCTGACAGTAAAACTCCACCATCCTAGGCACTCTGTGTACTCATGGGGAGGAACAGTCTCTGCATCCAAAGAGTTTATGGTGAAATAGTTACGGCAAATGATGGAGGAGTGAACAGAGTCATGAAGGAGTACCTCTGTGTTTACCTTGCACCTTCAACATAACAAAGCCAGTGCTTGGGTTCTGGTCTGCTGCCTCCCCTGTTTGTTACTCTTGAAACATGCTGCCTTCCTCTGAAATTACTCTCACAACAGCCCGTGATCCCAGTAAAACTATCATCTTTTTTATCCACAGATTTGAGCAGAGGCAGTGGATGAGTGTGAAACATGATTCACTAGAAGGTGCACACACAGATACCCATGTTATTTTAAGTTTGTTGTGACAGAAATTTAAAAATAAACATACTCCTTTCATCTCCCGAACCTGACCTGGCAAGAACATTCATTTAAAGAAGCTGGTGATAACACCATGCAAGAGACTAATCAGCCTTAAATACATACTATTTGTAAAAGCAAATGGGATGGTACAAGCCTAGTCTTATTTTATTTCAGTATTTTAACAACAGATGCAATACTGCCTTTGTTATGATCCTTTATTCGTCAGACAGTGTTCCCCCTCCTAATTATTACTTGTCTTCTTTAGTAAGATTGAGAAACGGCATTCTTTGAGCTCAGGTAAGTATCAAAGCAGTCTTGCTTGTAATGACAGAGCTGCTTGCACTGGGGAATGAAGTGTAATGAAATAAAAAAAAAGGAATTTAGTATGCTTTCCAAATTAAATAATGTATTAATTTCTTCCTAACAGAGGTCCCCAGCCCCACTTGAAAACAACCATGCTTATGAATACTTGCAAAGTTTGAGGTCAGTTTAGCCAACAGTAGCCAAGAAGCAAAAGGCATTAGGGCCACCTCCATCAGTGTAGTGCTCTGTGCAAAACAGCTGGTGATAAACAAAGTTGCCCGTAATAGCCCTGCATGGGCTTTGTCCCACTGCTGGCCCAGGGTACCCTGTGCAGGGACTCACTCTGTGGACACCAGACCGTTCCCTGATTTTTCCCTCTTCAGCCACTGGCAGTGAAGCACATTACTGCCGCAGCTTTTGATGCCGTTCCCCTGCATCTGAGCATCCCTTCACAAGGGCTGCTTGCTATCTCTTGCAGTTCATCACAACATGTAGCATTTTCCTTGGCGCCTCGGTTGCTGGAATCATGATTATACCCCCCCTCAAAAATGGCTGGCTTTCAGCTTTTGTGATTGCAGACAATAATTTGAATATAGAAATTCTAAAGGTTTGAAAATCAAAGGCAAGTTTAAAAACTGTCTTTTTTCTTTAATGTTTTCCTTTAGGCAGATACTCTTTTGTTTTAGGTTTGTTTAAAAGGAATAAGGGAAGATAAGAAACTCATTCAACTCAGTGGTTTTAACCTGTTGGAGAATTCTTTAGGATTGTGCTGAAAAATCAGTGTGTTGAATGTTTTTTTCTGGCAACATTTTTCTCTCAGAAACATTGTTTTTTATTTCGGGAAAGGTTTGGAATAAAAACTCCAAACAGTTTAATGTAGAATTTAGTGATTACTCTCTGTAGAGTGGCTTGAGGTCATAAAATGTAGAGTTGCTGAGAGCAAGCATGGGTACAGGCGTGCTTCGCTATGCGGAGATGGAAGCATAGACTGATTCCAGCAGTGAGGTGAAGTGGGAGCTGCGGCTTTTTAATCTGCCCATCTCAGTGAAACTCTATGCAGTCTAAACTGCTCCAAACACATCTGTACATGTAGATATGTAAACCTATTGGTGGAAACGTATAGAGCTAATACAGAGAAAGCACAGAAGCCCATATTCCACCACTCTCTTTGGCATAACCATAATTAATGCAGTCTTATTTAGGTAGAGAGAAACAGACTTCCAAAGTGTTAAGAAATAAAGGAACATTCCCTGAAACTGAGAAATTTGCAGACTATCACAGATACAGCAAAACTGGTAGAACTGGCCAGAAATTTGCCATTTAAGAACTACTTCAAAAAATCTAATTTTGCTCATTAAATTCAAGTCAATTTCATTTAAATCAATACTTAATGAGTGAAATGATCTTTTTCGCTTTGGGGAAAATAAATCAAGGACCTGCTTCTCAGGCTTCAATTTATCAGCCTTTCCATTTTTTCCATATATCCTTCTCTTACTATTTCAAAACAAGCTAGTAGTAGTCATAGGAATCCTCTTTTTTTAGACTGACGTGTCAAAATGTCAGGTTTTTTTCATTGAAATATAAACAAAAAACTTGTTTCAATCAGAATTCAGGAATAGCTACTCTTAATTATTTTTTAAGCAAAAAAGTTCATCACCTGTATCACAGTGACAACTCGGTGAGCTTTCGCATCACGCATTCTTCGTAACACCAAGGTGAAAATAAGAAAAATATTTAAACAAAGTGTGTTTAATTAACCCATTTCCCCTCCAAAAACTGTTGTTGTGGTTTGGTTGCTGGGGTTTTTTTTATTATTAATAGGCTCTTCAAGATATTTAGTCGGGAGAGGGGCACTGGAAGGCCCTTCCTGTGAGGTGCTGAAAATATTTTACTCTGAGCCTTAACAGCGGGCAAAAAAAGTCCAAAACTCCGGCAAATACGAACTCCCCTCTCCTGGGACAGCTGCCGGTGTCCTACGGAGACACACGGCTCCCTCCTCCTCCTCCTCCCCCGACGGGAAGATCTCAGAGGGCAGCTGCCTCCTCACCCACCGCCCGCCCTGCGGGGTGCGGGGGCAGGCGCGGGAGGAGCTCCGGGCTGGGAGAGGCCCCCTCCCAGTCTGCCCCCGCCTCGCAGCAAGGATTTACGTAGGAAATAAAAAACAAACCCAACCTCACCCCAAAACCCCAGGTAGCGAGGCCGCGGCCTCCTCGGCACGGCTCAGCCTCGCCTCGCCGCGGTGCTGAGGCGAGCAGCGGGCGGCGGCGCCCCCTCGTGGCGAGCGGCAGGAGCCGCCGCGCAGCCCTCAGCCCGGCGGCGGGAACGGCCCCTGCGTCGCGGCGGGCGGGCAGCGGGGCTGAGTGAGGGCGAGCCCCCCGGCGGCAGCCACGGCCGAGCCGGGGACAGGCCGTGGCCCGCGGGTGCGTGCTCCTTCAGGGAGCCGCGGGGCAGCGGCGGCGCGGGTGGAAAACGTCTGTTTTCCTCAAAAGCAGAGCCTAACGTGTCCTGCTCATCCGTGCACACGTTCCCTTTAGCTTCAGGGCCCGTTGGCTCCTCGCGAACACTTCCTCCCCTCCTCGGAGCTGGCCCTGAGTCCGGGTTCACGCAGACCCCAGCATCAGTCACCACGAGTTGTCCATGACCGCCGCCTTTCCTCACAGCTCTGCGGTGAATCTCCTCCTGGCTTCCCTCCAGAGGTCCGCTGCCCTGCACCGAGGCGCGTTGCTGAGCCACCACGGGGTGAGCGTCCCCTGCTTTCTTGGTGCTCTCTTGGACATTTTCCCTGTTCTCAATTCTCATCCGCTGCTCACTGTAACCTGCTCCAAAGCACCCGATTGCCTGAACGCACACTGGTGGAGCCGAAGTTCACCACATAGACCACATGTGTAAGCAAAGAAAGAAACTGAGGCGTTTTCTTTCTTTGGAGATAAGAGAGGAAGCACGGAAAAATGAAGACTTGCCCTTGGTAGATGAGGATTGGGTTAGAGAGCAGCTAGGCAAACTGAACACCCACAAATCGATGGGTCCTGATGGGATGCA
>VZSC01003610.1:201985-241752 GCA_013398225.1 Steatornis caripensis
CAAGGGTGGATGTCAAGAGGACGGGGTCAGGCTCTTCTCAGTGGTGCCCAGTGACAGGGCAAGGGGCAATGGGCACAAACTGGAGGACAGGCAGTTCCACATGAACATGAAGAGGAACTTCTTTACTGTGAGGGTAACAGAGCACTGGAACAGGCTGCCCAGAGAGGTTGTGGAGTCTCCTTCTCTGGAGATATTCAAAACCCGCCTGGATGCATTCCTGTGCACCCTGCTCTAGGCTAACCTGCTTGAGCAGGGGGGTTGGACTAGATGATCTCTAGAGGTCCCTTCCAACCCCTACCATTCTATGATTCTATGATTCTTCCCCTCCCAAGAGGCAGGAAAGGGGATAAATGAACTGTACTACAGACAGGCTGCAGCCCAAACATGTTTCTTCCTTTTTCTTTCAGGCTAATTGGAAAAACCACCTGCCTCGGGCAGTTTCCCATCAGTGTGTGGCCAGTTGTTGGGCCGTGCGCTCAGTTGTTACAACTGGGATCCAACAGATTGTCCTACGTGGGAATGGCGCCTTGCGAAAAGAAGCCCCCTAGATTAATGCCCTCCTTCCAAAGAGGAAATATGCACATCCTCTGCCTGTTTGCACTCCTCAGGGAACTGTATATCGTAGTCAGGAGAGTGGAGGGGAAGGACGGCGCTTGCTGAGATCCTCAGCCCTGGAAGCCTTAAACATGCGCTAAAGTATTTCTGCTGAAAACCACACCGCACACAGTCATCATGGTTCATTTCTACCACTCTACCAAGCTCTCAATCCTTATGCCCATTATTTTTAATATTTGGGTGAAAACGCTAAGCACAGAGTCTGACAGCCGTGGGCTGAAGAAATGCCTGTATCCAGGCAATACTCAGATATGTAATAAGTAGGTAGGTAGACAGATAAAAACATAGATTGATCTATAGGTTGAGCGAGCAGTCATTAGATGTCATCTTCTAGGTCATTCATTAATCACTAACACAGCCTCAGATGTGATGCATTAAAGAGTAAATATTTTATGGATTTTTTTAAGCTTTTGAGAGAGTGTTTGAGGCTTTTGAAAAAACAGGAACATTTGACTCATTAAAAATAGTTGTATTCTTTTATTTGGCAAACGTGGCAGAATTCCTGCTTTTTTAAAACCTTCCCATTCTGTTTCCTTACCCACAGGTGAAAAAGTGTGTAAACAACAGCACCAAAAAACATTTTTCTTCATAATGTATCTTTTCCCTTGGAAAAAGGATTTGCCTTCCTTGTTTTGCTTGAAATGTGAGAGAACGCTTGTGTTCCAAATTTTTTTTATGAAAATGGGGGAGAAGAAAGTAAATGAAGTCTTTTTGCTCTTTACTTTGTTACGTTTTCCTTTTTATTCCATGGAAGAAGAAAAATGGTAACAGAACATTTCTTCCCACACACTCTATTTCAAGTTCTGTGCCCTTTTCTTTGAGAAGAAGGGGTTTAGAGAGCACAGAACTGGAATAAATCCCCTCCAAAAATCCTTTTTTTCCCCCCAAAATATTTCTTCCAGTGAAAAAGACAGATGTAAGACTAAATAACATTAAATGTGTTTGCTTTTAAAAGTGGTACTAGGAATTATAGTAGTGTTTTTCTTAGGTTTTCAAAAAACTTTCCCCTTCCCTGAAGTGTCTGCTGTTTCATGGAAGTTGTTTCACTTTTTTAGTCAAAATCTGCAAACTGAAATTTTCTTTCAGGGTTTCAACAGAAGCAAAAGAATCCATGAGAAATCTGGCAGGAAAAGAAAAAATCCTGCCAACCGGCTTCCATAGTTACATAAAGTGGAAGATGGAGCCATTGCTGGTGCTGCTGTCTCTTGCTCGACTGACATCTGCTCTGAATGAGTAAATTCATGTAATCAGCGTGTAAGGTGTAAATCAGGTGAGATCGCATGTCCTACTTGCTGTTTCTGTAATTAGGAACTCAATGGGGCTGCCGTCACTAGGTAAAGCCTCTGTTCCAGGACTGTCCAGGTCAGCCCTGGGCATGTGGCCATCCTAGGCAGAACAAATACCTCCCTGTGAGAACGTGCCACCTTCACAGGGATAAAAAAAGGTCATGGACAGGGAGAAGCAAAACAGGAATTCATATTTGCACATCAGTGTGGTCAGAGATACGACAAAGAGTTAAGTACAGATTAAGGCTCTTTGTGCCAAAAAGGTAATCATATTTTTAGGAGTTGGTAATTTTTCAGCCTGCTGCAACATTTAATGCTAATAAAACAACAGATTGTGAATATTTGAAGATTAAGCTCCTTCTGCAGGTGAATTGCTCTGATAGCTCCTCAAGCGGTTTCCAAGCTGCACGGTGTCCTGCTCTTCATTATTACTCTATGGGCTGGGCATGCCGTCGTATGTTTAAAGCCATATGAGGAAGATGTGACAGAAAATTTCTATGGGAAATTATTGCTGGGAATACCTGTTCTTTATTTCATTAACTGCTGGCAGAACACGCGTTCTGGCCTTCTGCAGTTTTGGTGGCTTCATCAAGGTCTGCTGGAAGACTTGAGTGTGAAGCAATGATCTCCTAGGCTGTGCTGGCCTGGGCAGCAGATTGTCCACTTTGCAGAGGACAAATGGCATAACTCCCCACTGGACCTACACTCCAGTGGATTCGCCTTATCATTCCTGGGAAAGCGCCACAGAGAAGCTAATATAGTCAGTTGTATGTTTTCCTGGGTATGCTTAGTGAGTCGGTAGGCTGTCCCCCTGGTCCTTGCTTATCCAGTTGCCGTTAATCCCCTATAATTCTAGTCACAAAAATCAAGAAGCTCCCCTGAGCTTTCTTTATAATCAGTAGAGGAAGATCCTTCCTGACCGTAATTCAATTCTTAAGTAAGGAGCAGTGCATCTCCAGAGGATGGTTTGGCTCTCTTAGGTGGCTCAGATGAGGTGGAATCTGATCACCATCTCTTCTGTCTTTCCCAGTAGAAATGCCAATGAAGGCTCCGTTGCATCCGGGTCACACAGCAATGATAGTGCCAGTTGCTGAAGAAATTTGGGAAGTAGAAATACGAGACAAGGAACAACAAATATCTGATCAGTCCTTCCAGTGCTAAAGAAGGGCAGGCAGGGCAATGCTGACCCACCGACACGACCTTATTCAGGCAGGCAGTGCTTGCTGAGCTGACAGCAGATCATGTCTCCTTTAGTGCTAGCCAAGAAGTGCAGCTGGTGCCCCAGCTTCTTCTTCTGTGGATGCTTTACACCTGGTCACTCCAGGACAACACCATGCTTCTCTCCCTACAAAAGGCTTCTCCAGAACCTCTTGGCTGTGCTACTGTCTTCTGTAAAATGAGTGTTGCCTTCCCCTTTCAATGAAGGGTCAGAGTTATTTGTCTCCGTAGTTTTTCCTCAGAAATATTTCCACAGAATAGAAGCACACATGGTTGTGCGCCACCAGGACGAGGGAGACACAAAGTGGAAGTTAAGTTTTCATACCAGTTTGAGCCTATCTAACTCAGCACTGCTGATAGCTTACTGATATGTGTACTAACTGTCTGGAGAGCGGATTTGGGGCTAAACCAGTAGAAAACTGTTTTCTGGGTTTTTTTTCTTTTTTACTTCTTAAGCTTAGTTTAGGAGTAGTGGGAATGTGTAGCAGGATGCCACAGCAGTTCCTTGGTCACTCAAAGTGCAGTCCTATCCCCTGGTACAGCAATAGATACAGAGCTCGAGGACTGTGCAGCCACCTGCATTAGAGTGTACCTTAATGGCATTTCCTCCTGTGGGCTGACCAGTGAGTACTTTGATGTCCTTCGGCATTCATCTGTATTGCTCCAGTTCATCGTTTGTACTTATTAACCAGGCAGGTAATTAGAAATACTCTTGCAAATTGGCTTGAACTGCAAATGCTCTTGCACTTGATTCTGGTTTCAAAAGAAATTCTGGGTAAAGGCATGCCAGTCTCCACAGGGAGGCAGCAGACTACCTGTCAATTTGTTTGCAAGCTTAAACTGGCTGGTGGTGGTTTTTTTTCTTTCAAAGAACTCTTTTACACAGTATATATATTGTTTGGAGAAGAGGTTTTAAGAATTTTAAGTTCAGATGAAAATTCTTTTTTTCTTGCCAAGATAAAGCTTGCCAAGATCAACATTCCCCTTATTTCCCTCTGAGCTGCCACCAAAATGATTTACAAGTTATATAATAGCCAATTTTGAAAGAAATATGCATTTAATTAGAAACTAAAAATCACAGTGTCTCGTTTGAGACAGTATAGTTAAAGTACTGTCAGTATTTCCATTATTTTCAGGGATTTATCACCTCAGGAGAAGAAAGCATTCTACTCTGCTGAAACTTGGAATTTTAGGCCTCAATACTATAAATATAAAATAGGTATGAAATAATAATACTATAAAGTCCAGCATTTCCAAACCAGGCATTCAAATATGATGGAGCAGACACTCACCCTACCTCCCAAATTATGTGATTGGCTTAAAAATAACGCATTTTTTAAAATAATTAATAGAAGGTTCTTTTTGTTTGTCTTCTGCCTTGTGAGAATTTATGATACGTATTTTCAAAACGTTTCTCTGTAACCATAGGGGTTAAAAGCTTACTTCTTTTTGCTTTTTCCCTTTTTCTAAATGGGAGCTGAGATTTTTTGCATGCTCACATGACCCTGAAAGCTGAGTCTTGAAAAAAAAATTGCAAATATTGAAAGACATGTGAAAACCCACATCTTCACTAAATTCAACTACACGTAACCTTTCTGGACTGCCTGTATTCTTAAAGTAGCTTGCTAGGAAACAGAGTCAGAAATGCTTTAAATAAGACAGAATGCACAAGTCAGGAAGACTTAAACTATGTATTTTCTTCAGTCAGAAGTGACTGAATTTAAACGTATCCTTCAGAGAAAAGACGGATTTTTCACTTTCATTGTTGTGGTTTTTTTTAAATGCAAGTGAATTCATCATTTATAACTTCGTTTTATCTACAGAAGAGGTATTTCATTGCTAGGAGGAACATGTATTTCTTTCATACTGTTCTGAAATATGTATCCATCCGCCTCTGAAGTTCACTTCACAGGAGACATTCCAAGTAAGCTTTCTCAGCTCAGTTGCAGCACTGTGTATTTGCAAAATTACTCCTCTCACTTGAGGAGTCAATTAATTGATCATCAAATCCTATGTTCCTGGTAAGGTTGAGGGTTTTAGGCTATTCTCACAGGTTCACTAACTTAACATCTAGCTTTCTGGAGATACGAAAGAAAGATCTTGCTCCCTTCAAGGTCATTTCTATCCAACACAGTGCTAGATTTGCTTTGTGCAGCTCCCATCTACTTGGGAAAGATAAGGAGGAACATTTTACCTTTTTCTGTCCCTCATAAAATTATGTTGAAAGTAAAAGCTTTAAAAATTATAGTGCATTTTTTATCACATGTAGAGATTTTCTTTACAGGCTTTTCAAACGCTGCAGTTCCAAAATTGATCTGTGTGAAAAGCTTTCAGATTTTTTTATAAAAACATACTTCTCCAGGAAGCATTTAATCAAAGTGCTTGTCAAGGCCTTGAGAACACTAATAGATGTAGTCACTCCAGGGTAACTCTGTGGGTCTTAGTGGCCCTGACCAGCCTCACCTGGAGCCCCCACCGCACCCTCTGCCCATTTAGGCTGGGCTTTGAGTCCCAGCCTAAGCTGTGCTGCTGGGTTGCCTGTCTGCAGTGCTGTTCCTGTGGTATTCAGATTTCCTAGCTTGACCTTAGACCTGCCTTGTTACCCTGCTTGATGCTCGTGGGGAGGACCTGTTGCTTTCACCACGCTGTTCTGCTTGTCTGTGTCTGGTGCTGGGTGACTGTCTGCCTCTGCCTAGAGGCTTTGATGAGACTGTGACGATGTGGTCTAACCTGAAGAACAGGTGCTGGGTCTGGCAGATATGAGTCTTCCTGAGCCTTTGATTTCTCCTCTGTGTAACTGATTATCTTCAGTTTTAGAGGGTTGCTGTGAGGATGAATGTGTTAGTGACTGTGAAGCACCGAAACTACAGGGATTTCTGTTGTCAGGTAATTTATTATCAGCCTTTCCTTCTGTGCTGCCTTATCTTCAGTATTTGGAGTTGGTGTCATCATGCCAAGTCCTCCTGGTGTTCTGAATTATATTTAAAATAACAGTATTACTATTAAAGGACAAATGCACATCAGAACTGCTGCGTAGGACCACTGTATTTCAGCTGTAATGGTGAGCCAAGAACCCGACCATAGGGCATCACAAAAGATTTTTATGACATCCTCTGTTAAATAAGAGTGATTCAAAGGCTCTGATTCCGGCTCAAGAAATGACAATTCATCTACCTTTAAAATTAGTTTATCTATTTTTCACATCATTGCTGCAGTGTTTCTGTTCTCTGCCTTCCCTTTCACTTCACATAATCACGTTTTGGTGGCAGATTAAGTGTTTCCTATATATAGCATGCAGAACACTTTGGGATCCTTCCAGTGAGTAAGTCCCAGATACATTTCAGATATTTATTTAGTGCAGCACTTTATAGTAGGTATCACGGTCAAGAGAACAGGCTTGGAGCATTTTCTGGCTTCAAGCTCAAAGCTGAGCCTACTGTGTGTGGTTTGACCAGAATGTTTGAGTAGTAGAGTGTTGAGCAGAAAAAACAACTTTGTCTGCATCTTTGTCACAGCAATGAGCTCCTCACCCTGTATTAATTGCAGTTTTCAAGGAGACCGGCAGTTCTGCCCATTTCCATAGGAAAGGAGATACCAAAGAGTAGGCTCAAAGGAGGCCTTTCCAGGAATTTGGGATTTGCTATACATATCAGGTCAGATATCCTGTTCCTAGCAGCTGTCAGGGCATGATGCTTCAAAGGAAGTTGGATAAATTTACCTAGCCAAAGCATGACTAACTAAGGCTGAAGAGAATGGTAGTAAGCATCACTTTAGGTGGTGCAGGACTCAGCTTTCTGCTCAGAACATGAGATCTGATTACCGCTGGCTTAGTAAGTTGTACAGCTGTAATGTTAGTAGCAATCGTATTCAGGCTTCTACAGCTTTGCCAGCTCTTTTCATTGTCCCTTTCAGTTACCTGTTCAGCATCTGCTATGTTTTCCCAAAGGTCTTGCAACCAAAATAGGACATACCTCAATAGGAAGGCACCATGTAATTTGGGGTGATCAGTTACGTGATTATTCTGCAATGTATTCTCTGCTGGGTCCTGATTTTGAAACAGATGGGAAGTGAGCAGAGAGCTGAAAGCCTTAGGACCACTCAGCTTCAGCTGCTTGCCTGCCCACTAATTAACAAGATCAGGCCTTCCTTAACACTTCTGAAAAGTGCCATATACTAGAGATATCACCAGTCCTTTTGCCATTCATTCAAGTGTCTATTGACTTTAGAGACCGGACATCTTACATTACCCTTTACTGAGTGTGGCACTGAGGCTGCACAGCACCAAATATTTGATTCCATCTATTCTCTCAATGTGTTTTATCTTTTGATAGCTTCCAGCATTAACCAACTTTGTTGTCCAGAGCAAATGGATTTGAAGTTTTCTAAATTTTCTGAAAACCAAGAATCCACTTACCTCTCTGTCTTTCCCTCCTCCTTGGTTGGAAAAATAGTCATATGTTGCTGTGCACTACTGTTACTTCCTTGCTTCTAGGAATGGGTTGACCTGAAAATAGGTTGGTGGTTTAATCACATTTGTCTCTAATAATCTCTACAGAAAGAGGACTCTTGAAAATGTTTAGTAGGCAAATAAAATAAGCAGTATCTTGTTTCATACCTTCCTGAACTTGTGTATCTTTTTTTCTGAAGTGTTAGGCACAGTAGAGGGAGAATATTTATTTTAAATTTTGTCGGGAAAAGGTAAAAGATTAAACAGTCTTTACTATCCCAAGTAATTTCATTTTTTAAATGGAATGTTCCTTCTCTAAGTCTCTGGAGATATCATATCTTCTAGCATAGGAAAATAAATAGATACAAAGGTTCCAGTTCAGCTTCCCCTGGATGTGATCAAGTACATTCAAATATCAAGTGATAAATGGGCTAATTTACACATCTGCAAAACTGGTATTAGCATTTTACTAACTCCCTACAGTGTCATGATGTTTAATTAACGGTTGTGAAGCACTCCTCTGAATGAAAGGTATGACTTCTTACATTTGAGATTATGTAGATCCATCAGCTTCTGCTGTATTCGTAACAGCCGTCTACAAGACTAATAGCTTTGTAGATTTACTGCTGTGCTCTGCTGCTTTCTGCTAGCCTGCATTTTTGTAACTTTGATACTGGTGGTAACTGTCAGAGATTAAGACCAAACTTAAATTTGTATTCAGCTGAAATACATCTCTTAATTAACTGTTTGAGGCAATTTCCTTGCGTTTTAGTACCTGTAACTTAAATTGTGTCAAAGTAATACAAAGTGCACCACATTATTCACAAGAATGGTGGTTTTCAAGTAGCTGAGGAAAAAAATTCAAATTTCATCTTAACTCCACACAGCCTCAACGAGACAACACAATGAAGAAGTGAAATCCTTTCTGACTGCAGCATCGCTAGGATGGTAAACCAGATTCTGGCTGCAGGACCAAGGTTGCATGCACTGCCATCTCTACAAATAGTCTTAAGAAGAAGCCGGCTGAAGTGACAATTCAAAATATTTGTGCAGTTCTTAACTGAAGGCTGTTTCTGAATTTCTACAGTTAGCTGAATGTGGTTTTGTGTGTTACCCCCCGAGACTGCCTTAAGACTGCTCAGAGTGCTTCAATGAGATCACCAGTCCTAATTAAAGATCATGATGAGACTATCTTACTGGGGTACAAGGGATACTTTTTCTTTTTTTTTAACTCTTTACCCTCTGTTCCACTCTGTCGATGTCTCTGCTGCTAATTTGGTATAACAACATCCCTTTTTGGGTGGGAGGGAAAGAGATGGCAGTGAGTGCATGGCCTTAAGTTCAGCAGCAAAAATCTGCAACCTGGTGAAGTACTTACTAGTTTGGGCCTTTGCGTTTTGGAGACTTCCACAACATTTACTGTTGTTCTCTTGTTCCAAAAACAACATCAAAAGTCTTCTGCCTATTGTTGGTTTAAAAACTAAAGAGAGAGAGATACAAAATGCAGTTGACTTGGGCATCCTGAAAGTGTCACATCCCCAATTCACATGGACCTATTATATCCTTTCTGAAACAAGGAAGACACCACATCTCTGCAGCTGAGACCCAAATAATCCACTGCAATGTACCATGCCTTACTCTGAATGGACTCAATGGTCTCCAGAAGCTGACATAGAGCCGTCAAATGTTGTCAGGATGAGAAACCATCGGGTAGATTTTTTTAGTATTATTCTGTAATTCTATCAGATATAGCAATATTATATACAGATCAAGCCAGGGTATCCTGGGTCTATGCAACTAACAATAGAATTATTGTGCTTACAGAAGGATGTGACTTCTGGCCATACCAAGTAGAGCAATTAACCCAAAGTTGCATTATACATTCTTTATTGCTCTGTTGATCTCAAATATCTGAGACTGCCAATTAGAGTGATCTCTGCTTTAATCATTTTTATTTGTATTGGCAGCATAAAGGTCAGCACTATAGGAGCACATCTGTCTAAACTGTTTCCGTTTTTCCTTGCCTTTCCTTATGATAGCCAATTTATGTTCAATTGTGTTTATAACCAGCAATTCTCTGGCAAGTGATACAAACCAAAAATAATCCTGAATTGATCCAGATGGTGATATGCATTTTAATGATTCCTTTAGTCACTTCCTAAGACAAGGATGATGTTTGAGATAGATGTACTCTTCTAACCAGCATATCTTGTCTGGATAGCTAGAAAGCAGTCTTGCAAATAATTATCACCTCTGCATCAGTGGTGGAGCAGGAAGCAATGCTGTACCAGTGCTAGTGAAGCACAGAAAAGTATAGAGCGGTCTTTGGAGCTCTAATTACTGAGCAATAACTCATCCCACCGCAGGTCAGCAGCAAACTGTAATCACCATCATTCTGTTATTCTGCTTTTAAACTGTTACATTTTCCTCTGAGAATTATGACAAAAAACTCTGCACAAGCCTTACGTGAAGTATGTGTGACAGAAAAAACATCCAAAAAAAAAAAAATAGAGAGAAAAATCTCATTGTAGGTGACTTTAATCACTATATCCTGAAAGGTAGTGAATGTTGCCTCTGTAGAATGCCTTAGGATGTGAATTGATATTACAAATAGTACCTGGGAGTATGCAAGAAGGAAAAAGAGAGGACAAACACAACAAAATGCCACTGCTCTTGTATATGGAAGAGTATGTCTAAGGGTCTGGGATTTCTGTAGGGCAAACAGTTTGAACCACTCTGTACAGTTACTCAGCCATTCTCATCACTGCCATCTCTATAGTGGGGGTCAGTTGCTCCTCTATGATGGCGTCACGGTTTAAGGCTCAAACCAGGACAGATGGTCTTTTGCTCAGGTAGCTTCCTGTTAACAAGGCAGTAGTGTTGGAGCTCTTCGCTAGCTTCCTTCCATTGACAGAAGCAATCCCAGGGACGGAAACCAGGAGACCTTGGTAAGACACTCCATAAACCCCCTATTTCTTTGCATGGAAGCAGCTAGAAGCCAGCAGGAGTGGAATATACTGGTGGGTAGCCCTCATCTGTTAAGGGTGCTTCCCAGGAGCCTTGCAGACCCTTGTTAGGGAGGGGACAAGTGCTGCAGCCATGCAGTGTCCTGCTTCACCTCCACAGGAAAGAAGCTGAGGTTCAGCCTCTGTGCTGCCATGGTGGCCTTGGTTAGACTTGTTCAAATAATCCATTTGTACAAGTGAAGTGGAGGAAGATAGAAGGGGGAGAATAACTGTAGACATTTTAAAGCAGAGAATGAAAGATTGAATTAATAAACAGAGTTGAACCATAATGTTGTAATATATCCAGAGGGTCTCTATGTCTCCTTTGTGTTGCCACCCACAAAGTTTTAGGGACTGCTTTGTTTATAGCTGTGTGGTGCAATCTGCAGACCAAATGAAGGATGTGCCATTCCACTGAAATCTGTTGTTTCATGACTTGAAATTACATCTTTTGTTTGACATTAGACCGCTTTTGTACTTCCTGATTTTTTTCTGTTGGCATTTCAAGAATTGGATGGTGTTTCTGAGTAAAAGCAAATCCACCCTTCCATCCTCTGTCAGAAGCACTTCACTTTTAGGCAAATAAAATGGTCTGTATCATTCCTTGTCATCTTTGTTCTTCAATCAATTATTCTTTAATCTTTTTTCAACTTATTCCTTTTACCTGAAATGCCAGATAGCCCTGGTGTTACACTTCAAGGGTTCTGTACTTTCTGTACTAATACTGATTTGTCTTTCAATTTCACTGGTGAAGTAAGAGGCCAATTTGCAAACAAATGGCCCGGGAAAAGAATGTGAAAGCACTACATTATGCAAAAACAGGCAAATGATTCTATACGGTCACTGTTTTGTACAATACCTGCTAGTTGTATTAAGATGTCAGTTCATGGACAAGATGCAGCACCCTGATAACCTGTGTTGACATGATATTTTTCTCCATTGCCTTGAACAGGTGAGAGAGGAGTATCCCAGTTGTCTTTGTGCTTGCATTAGATGCTAAGCTCTTGACTTTTATTGGCCATGGACTGTGACTTCTTTCTTGCTGTTAGTGAGATTTTTACAGGCAGTGGTTGTGGAATAAGACCTGTGTCATTGCCTTTCAATGTCCAGCCAGAGGATGCATTCCATCAGTGGAAACATGAGGTTGGGTTACACCCATTGGTCTAGGAAGTCAAAATAAGGTTGTAAATATTAGTTTGGTTTAGTATTGTGTTATGGTTCAGCCCTGCAGCTGGCCATTGCATAGGGAGCTGCAGCATGCGCAAAGTGACATGCACCCACAGGCCGCCTGCTTCTATGGTGATGAGATTTATACTGTAGCTAACAAGCATCGTTCTGGACAGAGGTGTCACAGTGTGTCAATAGTGGTCCGTCTGAAAAAAAAAACAAAGCCACTGTGAATTGAAATGTTTTAAGTGTGATCTTGAAATAACGCAGAGCACAGCAGGACTCGCATCCTATAATGCAAGGAGAACCCAGTCTGTAATGGTAGAGCCTCTTAAGAGGTAGAGGAGTCCTGACCAGTCTCTGAATTCAAATGCTGCTACTCAATTCTCATGTCCCATTTATGTTAAAATGTTCTATGTCTGAGATTTTGAGACAAAAAGTTTAGTGAGACACTGAATGTTTCATTCAATAATATGTTACTGAGTGTTTTAATTATACTGAGAGAGCAATTTTATTGTACTGGCACCAAAAATTTCAGCAAATGTCAAGCAAGCTTCAAATGAGGCAATTCCAGGCTGGACTTTTATTGAATTAAATGGATTATTTCCTTGGTGCCTTCGAAGTCTTCAAATATGTCTGGAATCTCTTACCCGTTTCTCTAAGTCTGCCAAACCCAGATTATTAAATGACCCATTTTCCATAATATCAGTCTGGATTTTTCTCATCAGTCCCTTGATTATTATAAATTGCATGGTATGATATTTCAGAAGATTAGTATTCCATCTGCCATGCATGCTGCCAGGAGATCAAAACGATTGGCTGCTCCAGCTCAGACATGACAGGCCAACCGCTGTAAACGCCCTACGTGTTCAGTGGCAGGCTTGTCTACACGGGTGGCTTACACTGGTGGAAAGCTGACTGTATCAGTATAAAGAGATCTGTGCCATACATCATTGACAAAATGCTCTGGAGCTTTTAATTCTGTTGAGATTAGTAGCACTGTCACAGTGGAATGAATACTGTGGAGTATCAAGTTAATTTCATCTGTGCTACCCTGTTTTGTTAGCTTTCCCGTTACCTTCCTGTATTTCTTCGTACCTAGTCCCGTATGGCTGCCCTGAAGATTCCCATGTACTTCTGGCCATCTGCTGCTGCACATCATTGGTAAATGAGTAAAAGGAGCTATTCCACATTGTAAGGGAACTAGTGTTAGTACAAGGATGTGTGTGGCACCTACCAACAAGCCTGAATACATTAAAAAAAAAAAAATCTCATCAGTAACAGCTAGTAGCCAGCCATCTATGTGGATATGGTTTCTGTGTGTGGTTAATATGACACATTACAGCAAAGAATCTTAGTGTGATGTGAATCTCCTTGAACAGTAAAATTCACATTTGTGTATAATACATGGAATCATCTTCTCTTTCCACTCTAGTTTCATTATGAAAGCCAGTGGAATTAGGATTGCAACAGTAAACACCATATTTGTAACCCAGAAAAGAGTAAAATTCAGTTTTCCATTCTGCATCAGTGCTGGCCAAGCTGTGACCTGTAAGTAGTGTGATTCCTTGCCTAGGCAAATGTCATGTGATTAATATTGTGGTTCTGCCTGCACAGGAGCTATCGAATAACCTCTGTTCCTTATGGTGGGAGCAAAAGCCATGTAAGCTGGTGTTTACAGGAACCCTGTGTCTACCTACAGTGAAAGAGGGGGGCTCCAGGAAAGCCACTGACATCCTCTGTATCAGAACTCGTGTAAGGTCTTGTTCTTGGCATACTCTGAAGTATGAGGCATACACCTGGCAGCTGCCAGCTGTGGAGTCAGGGGGTAGATCAGGAAAACCGTCCAACGATTTGGTTGTTCTCATTCTTATTTTTCAGTGTCCTATCCCAACACCACAGTCTGTATCACCCGATTCACAAACTGTTCAACTCTAGAGACTAAGGGAAAATGATGTTGGCTCTATAGTAAGACAGCAATGAATAAGTATTATGTGGCAATTTGTACTCTTAAATTACCTGTGACAAAGGTGAGTTTCACCTCACAGAGAAAGGTGATTCTGGTAATTTTTTACACTCAGAACTAATCTGGAGTGTAGATATTCAAACACAGTCATGACAAAACGGTGGTGTTCACTTGAAGGAATGGCTTTTGGTGGTTCTTCCTCTGTATTTTTACACTTGTAGTCTTTCCTGACCAGCTCTGTTCCAATGTACTTCTGGTCACCAATGATCCCAAAGGGACAGGAAAACATTCTAAGAAATTAAATTGTAAGTAAGTGCTTTAATGATGCCTACTTGTACATCTATGCATTTCTCACTGAACAGTGTCAGCATGTTAAATTCGCCTCTTGGTACAACCCCACTGTAATATTCTGAAACAGGAATGAATTTGGTATCTTGGTTGCTGAAATCATGGCGTGTAGAGTGTTTAATCCTATGTCCTGAACCTAAACTTTCCCCAGCTCAAGAAGTTTCAGTTGCTAAGTGCACACTTTAGAAGCCCTTTCCCAACTCTTTTTTGGTCCCTGCTAATAACCACCGCATTTAAACTGCTAAAAGAGATTGAAACTGTGTGTGAACAAAAACATATTATCTATTATTTTTGTGTAGTTGAAGATAGCAGGGGCAATCAAAACCAGTCCTGCTGCATTTCATATGAACATGTGTGAAATAGTCACCACCGTGAAGATTTTGCCATGAGGCAACGCAAACTTCTTAGAACGTAAACCCATGCTGGCCCAGCTTCTAAACCAGAGGTGCTACTCTCCAGCCAGGTCAGAACCTGCGCAGAGAAGCTTGCATCTGTTTATTCTTACCAGGAAGAAATAAGTTCAATATGCTAAGCAAGCATTACAGTGCAGTAAAGATTGTGCAATATGCAAGCACTGTCACAATGTACAGGATATTGGGGGGTTGTGGCAAATGCCTACAGAGCAGGTCTTATGCTACCCCTGATGTTTGATTCCATTCTCTTTGAGTATTCAGTTTTCTGTATTTTTTAACAGCAGATCTTTTATTGTTCCTAATAAGAAGAGAATCTATTGTCCTCCAGATATTTTTGCAGACAAAGGATTTTACAAAAGCACCTCATAAACTATGGCTGAATTTGTGACTCTGCCCTTGACAGCAGCTGGACAGACAGCGAGAGAGAGGTGGGGGGGGGGAAGCAAACACACTCAGCCTGGATGTTGTCTGATTTGTTTGGGGTTTTTTTTCCTTGTATGGAGAATGTCAGTGTCCAGCAAATGACTGAATACCATTGGAACCCCACTTTTTTTAGGCCTTGTCTTAAAAGATTTCATGTTTGGGGTTTTCAGTTAAAAATAGGAAATGATCACAGCAAACAGATCATTCCCACAAGAATTTTCATTTTGCCAAAAACTTGATCTTCAGTTGAAGAAAATTACGTTTTTCATCCATCCCCTGCTGCCCAAAACCTTTCTGTAGCATGTTTCAGACAGAACCAGGATGCATCAATATCTCCTTCATGGAGACATTCTTAATATGATCATAGTAGCTCTTTAATGCTACTTGTGCTTATTTAAACTATCAGAATTGTTACTAATGGCTTTGACCCTGCCCCTCCACCCCTGTAAAGATGTTGTATGGAGTCAAGCAGAACTGCTGTAGGTGTTGAAGCCGTAGTGAATGCAATTTAGAAAGCTAGCTGTTTCTTGTGCTTGCTAAAGAATTCCCACTTGAAATAAAAATATGAACAGCTTTTCTCTCTCTTCTGTTGTTTGTAGAAGAAGGATCAGAGTTTCTGCAGGTGAAGACTGACTTCCGCAGAGCTGTATCAGGCTGTCAGTACTACTTCTAAGGTCTGTTCCACTATTTCTCTGTAGTGTTAGCTCAACCCACCCAGGTAGGGCAGAGACTGGTCGCTACTTTTGAGTTTGGGAGCTTAGGGCATGTTCCTAGAATTTCATTTCAGTCTAGCATTCTCTGTGACTACAATTCAGAGCCTGACACGTCCCAAACCATCACACACATTTCTCTTGAATCCTACAAAGGCTTTGAGAACTCTAAACTGGTGTTGAACTTCTAATTCAACTGAGCTGGAAAAACACAGAGGCAAAGAACACAGGTTTTTACCACAGAAATTTTATTTCCAAGTCACCCAGCTGTACAGACCTTGGAAAACAAATTAAGACCAGCTCCATTGATCCAAACTTACCACTTCTGTAAGTGTAAAGTTTTATCATTATTTGGGGAGAATTCCCCCTACAATTTCTGTCTTGTAAGAAAGTCATTGTATGTAGCAGTGGTTGACCACACTGGAGCAATGATTGCTTTGGTGTATTCCTCATCTCTCTTCATGTTCTCCACTGAGATACCGCTCCTGGAGTCATTATGCTCCAGCTGTGGTCTCCTGCACAGAAAATGTCCTGGTGAGTAGTGAAGGGCCAGGAGCTGACATGTGCAGAGCTGATGTCCCCAGCACGTATCTCTCAGGTTTTCATTGTGATGGTCCTTCAGTGGGCCAACTAATTTTACTCAGCTGAGCACCTTGCAGTACCATAGACTGTGAACCTTACCGTCCTCACTAGCCTATGTCTCCCTTGCTTTTTGGACACTGAATTCAAAAGCTGTGATAAAATGGTAACAATAATCTCTTAGGGACACAGTGTCAATTTGGACCAGTGGGATATCCAGTGTGTGTTCAGGTCACTCTGCACCACTAGCCTTAGTGCCAAGGATCACTTTTTGAAGCAGATGTGTTTAGCAGGGTAGATATAGCAGCTAAATAATAAGGTTTATTATTGGAACTTGATTGTAAAAGTCACTCTGGAAAAGGTCCCGGATATTCCAGATGAATGATGCTGGATATTTTTTAAGGCATAAGGGTTTGAATTATTCTTCCTGCTGGTGGCAAGCATTGTTATCATGGTCTTGAAGATGAAACCCTCTATTTTTTGAGTATCTGACCACAGTGAGAGTCCAGAGTGCAAACTGCCCCATTAATTTCAGAGAGATAGCAAATGCTCTCCAGAACCCAGTATTCTACCAGATGTTTGGACAGTCAAGAAAGGGACAGTTTTTGTGACCCTGAGAGAGTCCCACTGAAAGATGCTTGATCCAGTGGAAACTAAGACAAGATCTGGCCATAATGAAAACCACCCTTTATGCTAGAGAAAAATATGACAAGTTGAGTGAAAATAACCAAACCAACTTTTACACTGTTTCTTTCTAAAATATTCAAAACAATGGACTGTGAGATTCAGTTCTTCGCCTAACCAGATTTGTTCTGCAGTAGCTGTTGACATGACACAAATGCAGAAAGAACACATTCTGAAAAGTAATCAGTTTTCAAATTTGAATACATGGTGGTGGATTTCTTTACTTTTACAGAATAACATCTTTTATCTGAACAGTTCAAAGCATTCCTCAAATAATTTATTACGTCTCAGCACCCCCTCTCTGAGGCTTTTAAATATTATTTTCATCATTGCAGAGGATGGAAAAATGGAGAAATCAGAAAAATTAAGTTACTTTCCTAAGACCACACAGTTAGTCAGAATTGGAGTGAAAAGTGGAAGTCTGAAGTGATAACTTCTGCTCTGCCTTTCCAAGTGCTGAATTATATAGTTTGTCTGTGACATTCCCTACAGTGAGAGGTAATAGCTTTTTAAAGATCTGCTATAATTCAATCTGGAAGCTACTGGGACAGATGTGTTAATTACTGGGTGAAATTCTGTGACCTAGCTATTCAAAAGGTCAGACTAGATGGTCAGAAAGATCTTGTCTAGTCTTAAAATATAAGAGCCATTACCACCATACAAACCTATTTGCCTTTTCTCTCCTTCCAAAAAAAGTCAGCAACTAGTCTTGTTTAAAAGCTTGCTATGAAACTGCATTTTTTCAAATCTAAGGCATATTATGCCAGAGGTTAGCAAAAATAGCTTCAGAAATCCTGAAAAATTGACAGGTTGAATCAATCAAATCCATTTTTAATTTTATTTTGACAAAAACTCACACTGGGGCTGACAGCTCCTTGTAAAAACAACTTTGTTGACTGCAGTTTGAAACACACATGCTATAAAACCTTGGGAACAGGATTTGTAATAGAAACCCGGCAGCCTCTTAACTCTACCAGTATTATCACCATGTCTGACAATAATATATTAGGACCATACTTCAGAGCTCCTTCATTAGATTCTGACACATGGAGGAGAAAGGAGAGCCTGAAAGCTGGGGAGGACACAGAGAGCAGCCTCAGCTGTGCATATTTGTCATTTAAATCAAGTGAAAGCTATTTATTGACTTATTGATTCTAATTCAAAATGAGAACTTAATTAAAAGTTTAGTTCATTACCACACAATTACATGGCCCTCAAGACATTTCCAGACTAGTAAAGTGCATGCTTAATCATGTGGTATATTGGGAAGGCTGGATCTTCAGTTGTTATAAATCAGACATTAGTGGTGCCACGCTAATTTACACCATCTGGGGACAGGGCCTATTAGTTTTTTATGCAGGAGACAGTTGTTATTGTTTTAAATAAGGGAACTACAATGTAATGTTGTCCTTTACTGAGCAATAGCATATGTTAACTTCCCACCAGAAGGCAAAGTAGTGATGAGAAATTTAGTCTCAGTGCCATATATACCACATATATGTACCAGCCTCAGAACAGAAGCGCTCACAAACAGCGTAAAGAGCTGTCTGCCAAAATGTTAATACTAGGCCCCAGAGAAGCTGTTCTGCCTTGGAAACGTGCTGTAGTGACTCTGCTAAGAGACATTCTGGCAGAGAACAAACTTTCCTGCCAATTCCTCTGAAGAACCACAGGACGCATTTATCAGGATGCAGACAACATCTACACAGATGTGCTGTGCAAGTTCTGACGTCCCTTCTGGTTCTCAGCCTCACAGGGCTGCACCTAAAACCTCACAGCTTGTCGTGCATCTTCCCCTCTGCGCTGCCAGTGGAATAGCTTGTTTATGTAAATTTGGCTTCTAAGGCTGAGGTTCTTTGAATGCAGCAAATTTAGAATTTGTCCCTGCAGAGGACCAGAGTCCTGGCTATATTTGCATTCATATAGTGCCGCGTTCCAGGGCTCTAATCTTGAGCATTTTTATGTGTTTGTGTATTTTTTGAGCATCTTAACATATTAACAAATGGTCAGAACTTACAGTCTGGGAATCAAATTGTGAAAGCCTTTCACAGGCAGGCATGAGGCATATTAAGACATAGAGCATTTGAAGGCAAGTTAAGCTATTCATGCAAACGCACATTGTGTATCTTCAGTGACTGAAGTTCATGCTCTAAAAAAGAAACTCAGCAAAACCACACAGAATGATACTATTCAGTGTGATCCACAATAAGAGTCTGAAGTTTTTGCTTTGCCTGGCATCTTTATTCAGCTAATGCTTCCCATCTCTGAGCCTCCTAAAAAGAATTAGGGGAAGCCATTTCTACATGTGCTCGTATTTTTTTCTCTCAGCACAGGACTTTCAGCAGTAACGTTGGGTGGGCTAATGTCAAGGAACACAAATAAATTTTACTGCACTTCTGACCTTAGGGACTAAAAGATTTTTCAGCTTATATGTACTGTACTTAGACTGACTTCAACACGAGTCAGACACCAGCGAGGAAGCAGGCATAGAAACAGTTTTCAGTCAATTCTCTGTTAGCTACAGGACTGTTGTTTACAGTTGAAAGACAGTGCACCTAGCAGGGCAGCAGGTGTGGGGTGACTGTGTGAACAGCAAAAATTATACCTGTTCAATCTAAAGAGAGTAAAGGACAGAGACAAATGAGTGCAGAAGGACACAAGACACAGCCAGGAAGCTGCATTCATGCATCTGTCACCCAGCGAAAATGAAGGACGTTCTGCAGGAAGCACAGTGATTAACCTAGCACACGTGTGCTTGCGTGACTGCTGTGGTGGTAGCAAAAGAGAGAGACAAGCGAAGCCTTAAGTGACAGAGCTTTTGGAAACTGGTACGTCTGTAGGCCAAGGAGTATCCACGTAAGGAATTGATTGAGGGAACAGGCATTTTAATAGCTGCGTAGTAGGTGCACCTGCTACTTCTCAATGTTCACCCAAATAGTATTTTCTAACTATTGATTGAGCACATCCCAGAGCTGCTGAGGAGCTGTTTTTCCATAATGCCAGATGATGTGTGTGACTGCTCTTCTCTGTTGCCTTGGACATTTCCGGAACAAGAAGACATAGACTAAGATGGCTTCTGCTATGCTTGGTTGCAATATCTCCAGCTGGCAAGAACCCATGTTTTATCCACTACAATTAGATTAATGGTTTGTGCCTTTCTAGCTCTCAGAGCTCTGAGCCATCACACTGAGTTTGTGTCAATAGCTGCATGAAACATCCTGCTGTCTCAGATCCTACTTACTGTTGCCCTAATTGTTTTTTCTCTCCCTGGTTGTGCTTTTTCCTAGGGTCCATTTTGGTAGGTTGAGATCAAGCAGCATTTTTGTGTGTGGCCATTATATATTACTGGAATGGACAGAGGCATAAGTAAGGATAAAAGAGTTTGCCTTCCAGCCATGCTCTGTGCCATAGCTTTGCAAACTGGAATAATTTTCCTTTTGCTTCTTTGTTTCTGATACGTCTGTCTGTTTTTTCCATCCAAGAAAGAAATACAAATGTGTTTTTGCCTAGTTCGCTTGCAGAACTTTTGGCATCTGAGAGAGAATTTCCCTGACACCTTATGAATCCCACCGAAGCCTGAAATAGAGCAGTTCAGGGCTAGCAGAGCTCTTTATAAAACTGCCATCAGTAGACATGTTAACAGAGCAATGCAACCAAGCAGTTTATCACTGCTTTTCAGGCTTGCAGAAACTGGTCTGACGGGGAAGAGCTCATGCTAGATAAATTTTACATTGATTTCAGATAGTGTCCTAGTAGTGAGGGTAACTGCACATTACAACAATAGACGAAGGGGGCAGCATGATTGACATCACTTGGAGTCTTTAAGAAGCAGTTCGGGTATCTTTCTAAAAGATATTCTTTCAAACTGGCTTTGGCATGAATGGTCCCTTCTGGCCAAGGAATCTGTCCAGAATGTATCATTCATTCAGCTCTTTGCTTCATACGTAACAGGCAGAATAAGTCCTCAGCATGATCATCATTTGCATAAAGATAATGGTTGTAATAAAAGCTGTGCTTCAGGGGTTTAGCTGGGTAACCACTAGGGTCAAGAAAGATTTTTTTTCTCCCACTATACAATTAGCCAGATGTACTCTGGGTTAGTGTTTGCTTAGTTCCTCGGAAGCACTGGAAAATGGCCATGCCTAGAGACTGACTCCTCCCTGGTGAACCTCGCAGTGGCCCAGGGTTATACTGAGACTCCTTTCTCCAGTACCCAGGGGAAGCAGTTTGCTCATTTGCTCAGACCTCAGAGCATCTCTGCAGCATGGGAGTGTGGCTAGCTGGGTGTACCTTCACCCTTATCTCCAGATAGTCTCCCGGTACCTGAGAGGCTTTGGAAACGTAACAACCTAGAGTAAAGACTAGAGCAACCCTTTAATTCTAAACTTTTCTGCTTGCAACTTTTCTGGATTGTAAATTCCTTTCTGTGCTCATAATGTCATTTGGGGAAGACATTACCAAGAAGTTCCAAATGGGAATATCTCCATTAAATAATCAGTAGTTTCTTAACAGCCTTCACCTCTGCTACTCATTTGTATAGCCTGTGTAGGCATAACCGCCTCCACCCCCCACCCCAGTCACCCTTAGGCCCTCTGATAGAGGGATTGCAGGTGTGTAAGCCCAGGCACATTAGGGGAAGTCTGCAGGAGGCTGGGGAGGTGAGTGCCTCTAGCTGCACCCTTTGTGGAAATGCTTAGGCAGGCTGTCTGCAAGAGGCTGCGTAGCAGCCTTACTGGGAGAAGGACGTAGATCCTGGTGTGTCCTGGTTGTCCTTTGGAGCTGGCTTTTTTTTTGTTGGTTTTTTTTTTTGAGTGATGAAGACAGACTGTGAAATTGGAAGAGGAGACCAGAGTTGAAGGTAACCTGCCAGTCTTGTGCTCGCTTTGAGGGTTGCTGTGCCTTTCGGGCATCTAAGCATTAGTTGTGTGTTAATCCAGGTTTACCATATGCTTGTGTCAGATTAATCCCTACCTTGTGGGCACTAAGAACTATCTGTATTGTGTAAATTCTTAGAGAAATAATAATCTCTGGGGTGGCTCTTACTTGCGTGAGTAAATAGGTAGGTATAAAGACCTATACCTGAGAATCTGTAGCAACAGATCCTCAGGCAACACAAGATAGATTTTATCCTTCTTTCCTAACCTCCACTGATCTTAATGGAGGAGGAAGAAGCCTAGCAAGATTTGCCAGGAGGCATTACTGAGATGTGCTGGCTGTGGCAGCTGAATGCTGCGTAAAACGTGCAACTGCTCATATGCAGCAGAGTGCCTGGGTTGAATCATTGGCCTTTTACTATGGTTCCTTTGGCAGTAAAACTTCCATCTTTGCGACAAGGTAGTCACAGTGATTCAATACAAATGTGTTTTCTAATACAGGGCTCCTGCAGCTCAGAAATGGGTCCTGATCCTGCAGCTGTGGTTGTAATTGTTTTCGTTATTGTAAAGAATTGTTTGTAGTGGAGCTGCTCACAGGAGTGCATCTGCTGTTAATCTTGCCCAGTGCTGGGAAGTTTCACTTTCAAACATTTTTTTACTCAAAGTGTGGCTTCCTGTAAAAATCTACTGCACGGGTTTGTTGGTTGTTAATAGACTTTTGACCATACGGTAATTCTCTCTGCTTTGTACACAGTAACTTTTCTCCTCTTGTTTTGTTAGGAACTTCCGTGAAGATGGATCTTTATGGTATTTTCAGTTGTTGAAACCAAGGCTAGGGGAATATACCTACTGCATCTAAAGTCATAGAGCAACAACTTGGCACAGAACAAGATCTGATTTGCAGTCTTCCTGTCTTATGACTATGCAATGCTAACAGAAACATGGTAGAAATGGGACTTATTTTATGTATAACCAAAAATCTGTCTTGTAGGGTGGGAAAGCATCAAGTTTCTTAGAACTGAGTGCCATGAGATGAATGGTTGCTCTGAGGAACTTCCTTTCAAGCCATTCTTTCAGTGTTTTCATGTGTTCTTATGCTATATATTTAGGCAGAGGACTGGTTTTTCATCAGTACTCCTAAGCAGGGCTGGATTTATCACAAGTTTACAAAGTCTTCCCCTCCACACCCCCGGTGTCTGTTCAGGGTTATTTTGGCATTAATAGAAGTGCTGCCTCAGAATTTTCAAAAATCTAAGTAAGTGGTTTTCCAGAAAGAATTCTGCCAAACACTGCTTGTTTTCAACCCTCCTGCCGAGTACTAGATTTCTTTTCACCAACAAAGTTCATGAAGTGTAATTGTACTTAGAATTCTTGGGTGTTTTTCCAGCTTTTTCTAGCCCCTACTGGACCTTGATTTTTGTGCTATTTGAGTATCTTTTTCTTTCTTTGTAGGGAAAGATAGCACCTGATTTACCTTAAGCCTGCTTTCTCTAGAACTCTGTCACCTTTCAGTGACTCAGGGGTGTGAAGTTTTTCCTTCCTTTTTGAAGGGAACCGATATTCCAGTTACAAGCTGATTTTCTTATAACTACAGTAATTCAAATATGGATTGATTCTTGGTTCTGTCTTGCCTAGTGAAACTGTTATGTTGTCAGTGATGTGCCAGTGCACGACACAAGGACAAACATTTGCTCATCAGTAGCCAATGTGCCAGTTAGGGGATCATAAACTACCTTTTACAAGACTTACAAAAATTGGGAATTTTAGTTCAGGATACATTGACTGTTAAATATGAGGTGTTACCTTTAAAACAAAATCACAGACGTGTAGCATCGTACCAGTTGTGATTCATTTTTCTCAAAATATGGAAGTTAGAGTACAATCTAAAAAGAAAAGAATTCACATTTTTCCAAGCATTACTATAATTTTCTTTGGTGAGCTGTATTAATTTCAAAAATTTTAATCAGAGCTGCTGCTACCACTTTCTACAAGGTTTGGATTTGATTGTTTGCCCCACTATCTGACTAGTGCTGCAATCATCTGTAAACACAGGGGACATTTAGAGTTAATAAAAGAAAAACGTTGAAGCTTTGATCAAGGGAAAAGCAAGAGGAAGTGGGGTTTGGTTTTTAATTTTTTCTTCATGATTTTACAGTTTATTAGCACCAGGTTAAACAAGCTAATGGGTTCAAATTATAACAAAATAATTGCAGTGGTTTATAGAGCCACTATGAAACAACACCCCCCCTTCCCTTTTTAACCTTTCATCTTAGTCTCATTCTTATGTGTGGACTGCCCCTTTGCCCTCCTCTTCCACTTTGCCTGAAAAATAAGCAGAAAATACAGTTTGTGTTATGTCTGTACACACCACTTTTTTTTAATATATCTCCAGAGGAAAGTGGATAAATAAATACACATTCTTAATGGTTGTTGAGCATTTGTTTAACATTGGCTAACTCCCCAATAACTAGCAGAAGATTATACACACAAATCTAATATTCTTGCTGACTTAAGTCTCTCTTGGGAACCTTGGTGGCTGCCTGCAAACATTGTCCTTGAATCAGCAGTATCAGCAAAGATGCATTATGTTGCTAGAAGTATGTAATGTAAAAAGTGAACTAAAAAATGAAGAAGATTTAGAGAGAAGGAGGAGATGGAAAAGGGAAGTACTATAAAGGGAAGGGCATCTATAAAGACAGAGGGGTCTAAGCCTTTTACAATAGAGGCAGTCTGAAATAACCATGGTTTCTTCTTTGAATCGTGAGAATAGCTATTTTCTTGTTTAAAAGCTTAAAGAGCTATTAAGTTGGGCAAATCACTGGTAAAACAGCTGGAAATGTAAATAGCAATTTAAACAGTCCATTGCCCCTCAATCCAAATGTGGAATGTGCAGATCTACTTCAAAAAAGTTCCTCTGGTTTTATTATATTGTCAATGGTAAGAGGATTGAGTAGGCACCCTTTCTCCGTGGGCTGAATGGAGACGGTGTGCTTTATTTATAAAATCCACTTTTTTTTCTTTTCTCATTTTTCTCCTTTTTGCCTTTTTCTTCCCTTTTTCCCTTTTTCTCAATTTTTTTCTTTTTTCTTTTTTGCTTTTTTTCTTTTTCTTTTTTTTTTTTTTTTGCAAGTGAGCAGACGGGTCTCTAATTTTCACACCATTCTCCCTTAGAGACCTCCTTCAATTGCACCATTCTTTCATTATGTGGAACTAATGAAGTGCTCTGCAACCTTTAGGTCTCCAAAGAATCCATTGCTCTAGGAATATAGTCCTTAAATAAAACATGTTTCATTGGCTGACTTCAAAACACTATTCTTATTGGGAGGGGGGAGGGGGGATAAATAATTGGCCTGGAATCACTGTGTGAAAAAAAGAAGAAATTACATCGGACAATGCTTTTAAATTATAGTTACAGTCAAAGGATACATTAAGCAATGGCAATTTTTGTTCTTATTCCTAGTAAGTTGCCAAAATCGGAACATAATTTTTTGAAGTCTCAAATTACAAATCTTTTTATGAGTATCATCTTTTCAGTGCCTGTGTTCTATTGAAAAATAATGGGTTTTGTGGTGTAAAAAATAATGCAATGCCAGATCAATAAGACTAATAATTCAGCAGCTGAGTTCGAAGGCTGGGTGCCTTGGGTGTCTTAAGAATAACACCTCACATATTATACGTTGCTTTTCATCTTCAAAGTACCCACTAGACACTAACTCAGCCATGTGGCTTGTTTATTCAGCCTGAAAAAGCATAGATCTATATTATCTATGATGTATCAGATGCCTTATTCTTCCGTGAATATTTGCAGGTATGAATGCAGCTTATTTCCGTTTGCCATCGTGGACCTTGTAGAACACAGCTATTTCAAGTTTGTCGAAGTCTCTTCTCTTTCTAAGCAATGTCTGCCCTCTGGCATTTTTAATTGATTTGCCTTTCTTTTCTAAAGCTTTTAATTGGTCTGAGCCCTGTTTTCCTTCTCTGGTCTTAAAACCAGTATCCTTACAACTGAAATGTGCTCTCTCATAAGATCTTCGTCTGTAAAATCTGCTTTTAAATTAAAAAAAAAAAAAGGACTAATGACAGAGGGAAGTAAAGCTATAGTTCAATGTAAGATTGGTTGTATATGTCGAGCTTGTATCTGAACCCAGGAAAGAAATATAAACATTTAAATTTGTATTAGTTTCCTTTAGCATTGCTTATCTTTGCTTGGTTTTATTTGCTGCTTGATCTAATTTGTAGCATATTGGATTTTGGCTTTGGTAAAATAAAATAATACTATCAACATGATTATTGTTATAGTACTGGCATGAGATTTGCTGGCTTAATTTCAGTGAAAACTAGAACAAACTGTAATGTCTGACTTTTTCTGTAAAACAATTTATATTTATAGAAACTGTTGTAATCATCTATTTTTGAGTGAAAAGATTTCTTGGAGCATAACTGTTCTACAAAACCCAGGACTTACATTATTTTTAGGCTAGAAATTTGGGGTATTTAAGCTCCATTGAACAGATTAGAAAACAAAACAGTGCTTAAGGAACATGGAGCTTTAGTTTTTCAGTGGCTAAGGATAAGTTACAGTCTTTAATTAGCTGCCACTGTATCTTGGTAGGACAGCACGCTGTGCTTTGCAGTGCCAAAGACTGTGGAGCAGGAGTCAAGAATATGGACTAGGTTTTGACAAGGTCATTAATAGCAACGGTTGCTTAATTGTGGATCCTCTTGAGTGCCCTGGTTTCGAACGTGCACGGAGCTTGCAGTCACTGCGTAAAGCCGCACTGAACTGTATAATGGAGACACCTGAAATCCTTTTAAAAGTCTTGACTCTGACTCTATTTCTGGGTTTCTGAACTTTCCACGTGAACCTGAGAAAGTCATTTAACCTCTCTGTATGTTCTTTCCTTTATCTTTACTAGGGGATAATAATACTCCCCTTTTCTGTGTTATGAGACCTAATTCATGAATATTTACCAATGTCTTTGTGCAGGAGAGAATTGTGCGATACTGGCCACATCGTAAATATTTTTTGAAATCGCAAATTGGAAACATGTTGGAGTTTTTTTATATATATATATATATATATATATATATATATATATATATATATATATATATAAACCTTGGTATAGGAGTCATTCTTGAGCTGTATCCTGTCTGTTCGTTGTGTGGAGTAACATTGGTACCTAGAGAAAAAGTTCCTGTTGTTCTTTCGCTCCAAAACAGTGTATACAGTCCCAGGCTGACAAGCCGTGACTGGCAGGCAACGGGAGCACAGTGTGATGGACTCCGGCTGGCACAGCTGGCAGCACTTGGAGTTGTCACCCAGCTGCTCGTGTTATCCCTCCACTACAGATACAGTTGTGGGCTCTACTACACCTCCATTGCATTCAATTTGAACTAGGACATGAAGTGCAAGCTTCCTGCAGAGCTGACACTACTGCTTTGCGCTCTGCAGAGTTGTTCATCTTGCCATTTAGATCTGGCAGGATTTGCATGCCCTTGGTGCAAACTTAAATGCATAACTGAAGGCTAAGTAAAGCCAGTAGAGAGCTCTACATTATTCTGAGTTGTTGGGTTGGGTGTACAGAGGTAGAAAGCAGATGAGAATTGAGACTCTGTTTGAATGTTTGATCACATGCTAGCTGAAGACAGAACTTACAGGGAAAGCTGTGGAAGGTAGATATTGCCATGTTCACTGTCAGTTCAATAAACACGTGTAGATTAAGTTGCCTATTTGTAGGTATAGAAAGAGAACCTTGAGAATGCTGTGTTTAAAGCAGTTTCTGAACATCAACAAGGTTTTACACATGCTATCTGCAGTCTTGGTCTTGGCCCGTGTAGATACCTACATACACCTCATAGGGCCTTTCTGGTGTCCAAGGATTCTTTACATTCACTTCGAAATTGGTGGGACGAGTATTATTAATTTTCCTGTTCTATAATGCTACCTTAAGTATTTGATTGAAATGAATTCCAAAGTATTTTAGATGTGTAATTAAAGCATGATTGGTTGATGTACAATGATAATTTATCCGCGAGCTCTCAAGTAGCCAGTAGCTTCTGCCTCCTGTATTTTCACTTAGTGACAGTGTGCATTTTTTCTAATTTCATGAGCTTTCTGAGCACACCTTTGTGAACCAGTCTTACCATCCTGTTCTCTTCTGTAAGCTACTTTCACTGTAATTTAGTATACCTATGTTAATCAAATCTATCTCTAATGACATAATAATACTAACAAACTGCAACATTTTTAATAGGTCTACACTGTGCATTTCGTATAATTTGGAAAGAGAAGCAGTAAGCATATGAGACCAAATCCTGCTCTCTGTCCATCCAGCTATGCCCATTCAGTTGAACAGGATAATATGCAGGATTAAGGTGAGTGGAATTTTACCCTTTCTATATCAAAGCCTCCTGAGGATGCTGCATTTAATTCTATTTGATAATCTTCTCTTTTATTTGCCACTTCACACCACCTGAAACTGCAGCTGCCTGTCAGGAATTGAGTTAGTCTGAGCTTCAGCGATCTCATAGGTAGCTTAGTACACTAAAGCATTGGCTCCTCCAGAGAGCCCGTAGGGAGAAGAACTCATTTAGCAGAAAATTATAATTGGGTTTTCCAAATGGTTCTGGAATTGTAGCTGCCTATTTGGGTAGGATGATGTATTTTAAAAGCCTCTGCAAGTGTGTAACCGAGCAGTCTGTGATTTTAAGGATGAAGTAGGCTACTAAGGCTGTCCCAATTCCTGGTTCCTTTAAAGATGATTACTGGAAAAACATGTGAGATAAGCATTCTACCACAGAGAAGCAAGCTTTCAGTATGAGGGACTTGGGAGGGATGTTTATTTTTTGTGCTGGAGAGGGATCACTGCTGAGTCCTCCACAGCAGTATTGGGAAAAGGGGCTGGCATCTGTATGAGCACGGCCTGTGAGCCGTGAGCCCCCTGACAGCAACTGAAATTGCACCTGCAGTCAGAATAGGACCCTGAAATATAATCTTGGGACTTTGGGAAAGTGTGGTAGTAGGAATGAAGATTCAATGACCTTTTATTTTGATAAACTCTCTGCAAACTCAGGTTAGAAGAACTGCAAACATCAACACTCATAGATGTACAGACTTTTTTTTTTTAAGAAGGAGAGGTATTGGATTGGTGTAGAAAAGTCTGAGGCAAAGATTTGAGCTTGGGTATTTTCTGCAATATCTTTTCTGTTGGAAGTTTCTCTTAAACCACAATAATCACGCTAGTTTCATTCCATCAGATTTCTCTGATGTGTTGGGAAGTGCAGCATGAGCCTACTCAAAACATGCTCTCTGCCTATTGCTGTGTAGTTCTATGGCAACTGAATTTTACTTGTATTGTGTCCATTAAAACCCTAAGCACACAACTATATTCTTAGGTCTATCTTTTATTTTTCATTTATTTTGGCTAGTCTTTCAGACAAAACCATGCTCATCTTCCCTGGGCAATGCTCACTATAGTGCTCCGCATCAATGTTCTAAGTGTTTGAACATCTAAAAATGTGAGGAACACAGGTTATACTTCCATAAAAGAATCTGCTCTGTCTTCTGTAACGTTAAACAATATTCTGGTAGTTAAAGAAACTTCATCCAATTATTTTAAAGACCCTATTGTGATATAAGACAGTTTCTTTTTTCCTTCTCTCTTAGAAGACACTGAGGAAAATAATCTTTTCCCTGCTTTGAACACTTCTCGGTGTGCTTCAGAAGCACCATTCTGTTTACTGGGAAGTGATTGAAACTTTTTATCTGTCACAATCCTTAGCTAGTCTGAGTATAGCTAGAGATGGGAACAGAGTTGCTTACTGTGGGACTGTATAAGACGGGACCTTGCTTTTGAACCTTTGTCTGTCTTGTGGTGCTGCTCTGCTAGTTGTTTCTCATCAGGTGATCACCACAGTCCTCATGATACAAAACTACAGGCCTAACTTTCTGCTGCTATCTATCTGATACTTGTCTTTCCAGTTGACAGCTGTAATATTTTATATTCATCTGTCACAGCTGAAGAGACCTAGGCTACAGTCAAAGTAGGGGAGACACAAACTCCCTGATCAAAGTCGGTCTCAGTCCAGCTGTGTTGGATGAACAGAATAACAGATTTAAAATGTGTTTCAGTATTACAGTACAAAGAATTACATGTGTTCATATTTCAATATAGGCACCTACTTTTGAATAAAACTATACTTGGTCAACACAGGTTTTGTCTAGCATAAAAGTTGTTACTGGTAATAGACCGGACTTACTGAATGAAGTCAGGGCTTGATCTAAAGCACCTCTTTAGCAACATACTTCTTGCTTAAGACTAAGTTTGTATGGCAATACACTGTGGATCACGTGCAGTAAAGATTGCAGGTAAACAAGGGGATAAGTACATATAAAAGCATATTGGTTTTAGGACATCTGTATGCAAATCTCCACCACTAAATAGCTCTGCACTACGTAGATAGCTAGGACTTGGGCTGGTAAAGGAATTGATGCCCTGATCTGGTCCTTGATCCTCCAGATGTTTTTGATGGAAGAGTTTTTCTCCCTACAGTAAATTTAACAGATGCTGTAGTGCAAAATTACCCAATTTTCAGCAGTATTGGAAATTTTTCATATTACAGCAAATTAAAGGGAAAGTATTGAGAGTAGCTTTGGTACTGTGGGCCTCCCTGAAGAATGCAGAATTTCAAAGCAGTACACAAATCTCACTCTAGCCCTCAGTGGCAGGGTGGGTGGCTGGGGAAGGAGGAAAATAGCAGGAGCAGGCTGCATTAAAGATATTTTTCTTTCCAGTGTGCATGAAGGTGACCTGAGAAACAATGTTAAATTGTTTGTGGAATTGTGGAATCAGGAAAAATTTTGATTAAAGAACTTATGTTGGAATTTTCATAGAGTCTTGTTGCTGCTGTTAATGTTGAAACTGAAACATTTTAGGATCAGGAAAGGTCCAAAAGAACTGATGCATGTGTCTTGCAGGATTTTACCATGATATCCTGCATGTTGGCAAGATATCCTGCCAACTCACTCACCTCTGCAGGTGCTCTGCCAGGCTGCAGTTGAAATTTGTAGCCCCTGGAAGTCTTGGGTCTTCTGGGGTTGTTGGTTTGGTTTGGGTTTTTTGGGGCAGGGAGGGTAGGTAGGGCTCTGAATTGGAACAAAATAAAATTTCACAATATTAAGTCCTCTGTAAAGTGGAATCGGCTTTTTTCCCTTTGAACTGCTGTCGTGATATGTTCTACAGAGCAGAGAGAACTGCCCACGTGGGTTAGAGCCACGTTACTCCCCACATCTGGTTTTGAGCTAAGCTGAAGGATAAAGGGACTGTGAGTAGAGGCTATGGCCTCTTTATCTTGCGATACACGATTCTAAGCCTGCTGAGACAGTCTTTGCAGAAGTCTATATGCAAGAGTAGTCCTGCTCATGAATGTGTACATGCTTCAGTATTTCTCGCATGTTCACCGCCTTGATTAGACCAGGGAAGCACATGGATAACTGACTGCAGATCATGGATAAAAGTAAAAAAGGGATCAACTGAAAGTACATCTGCTTGAGTGCCTTAATCAGGGCTTTAAAGAAGAAATCGGAGCCAGCTGCAGCTATTTTTGAAGGACAAGTTCACTTTAAAAAGACTGATGATAAAATACCTCCTAAAACTGTGCAAAAGTTTTCTCAGCTGTTGTGTTACTAGAATTCTTGTTCCTGGCCTCTGCAGCGAGAGCCGTTAATGACTATCCAGGATTTAAGGTTAAAAATGACTGGCATAGGACTAAAATACCTGAGACAGCACTTTCCCCTGAGTCATTTGACCTTTTTTAGACTGTGCAAACCTGGGTGTTCAAGAGGATAGCATGTTACAACAGCAGCAATACAACGTATTTCTTTGCAATCACAATAATCAGTGAAATTACTTTTGAGAGTAACTGAGCTGCCAACGATAAGAATACAATTATAAGTAATCTGTACCAGATCAGAAGCCAGAACTTGTACTAGCATAAAGTCACTGTTTTGAGGGCTTTTGTGGAGGAGTCATGAGTTAAAACTCTGATCCTACTCTGGTCTAAAGTTAGTGGATGGACAAAGAGTAATGGGATCCTGCTCACTTCACCCCCTTTGTAGTCAGGATAGGATTTGATGATGGATTTTAGCACCTCCTACATCTTTCTGTGAAGTCCAGGTAAATACACTGTGGCTTAACTTCCGTCAGCTGGTACGGTTTTTGTTTAAATGGGAGAGTGTTCTCACCATCCGTTCTCTTTCTCTACAACATCTACTGGCACAGAAATCTGAATGCTCTGCTACTGTTTCCCTAGTCTTCCTTTTTTGGGGTTTGGTTTTGGGGGGGTTTTTTTGCCTTGATATTTCCCTTTTGGCTCCATTATGTCTTCACTTCCTAAAACCAAACCATTTCAGAATGCTGCTGCCCATCTCCTTGAGAACAGAAAGGCACATCACCACCTCTAAAAGTATTTTGGTGACAAACAAACGGGACTTTAAGAAAGGTATCCTTTTCAGCTGCATGCTTGCACAGGTCCTTTGCTGCTTCTTCCACCTCCTGTGGTGTAATCTCCTATCAGGTAGTACATACAACTTTGTCCTGTGCAATTTCTCTTGCAGCTTTTATAGGTGTCCCTTATTCATTGTAAGGGGGACAGCTGTAACCAGTCTCCTGCACAATGCAGGTCATCAAGGTTTTACCCAACTCTTTATGCATCCAGTCCTCATTGCCTGTTTGAGATGTAACCTTCATCTTGGGAAAACATGCCTTTTACCAGGCTGAAGTGAGCACCAGTAAAGGAGGTTCTATTCTAATCTTTGTGGTGATGGTGGTGTGTTCCAGCTCTTCATTAATATCATCGTCTTTTCCTCTCAGTGGTTACAATCCAAGCAGGAAGGAAAAAAGAATCTCCATTACGCTTTCAGTAATTTTCCCCTCTTCTCTCTAGCTGCTAAAGCATTTTTCTGAATGTAAAACTGTTCATAAGACAGTTAAGGGGAAAGCAGCTTATGAATTTGTAGATATGCAAAGCTCAATAAGGCGTATCATGATCCACTGTGTTAAAAGATTAACATGTTTAAGGAAATGCTTTTTTATGAGTTTTAATCTCTTCTGGCACTCTGGCAATGAAAAGGGAGGGTCAGTTGGGTGATGCAGGTGACATCTTGGAGGAAAGTAACATCACAGTAGGAATAGAAGAGTAGGGGTCCTCAACCATGAGTTAATATATCTCTTCGGAGTTTGGCACTGACTTACACTTTTATTTTGACCAGAATATCCAAATTTACCAATACTTCCATAAGGCTTCAACTATTGTCTCACTGATGAGAGAGTGAGACAAAATTTGTTATCTCACCAAAGCTATAGAATAAACATCTTCTTGTCACTGTTATAGCAGCTGCTACGCAATTCCCCATCCCCTCCAAGAAAAAAAGTAATCTCCTCTCAGACACTGGATTTTCTTGTACAAAACTTTTATCATGGATTATGGTGGATTGTCTTCTTCTCCCTCCCTCGTCCCCCCAAGCACAAGAACAAATCATCAAAATACTTCAGCTGCATGCTGCTACTTAACTTCTGGGAAACTTAGGTTCTATACTTTCCAGGAAAGAAGTAATGTAGCATTGATCAAGTGGTGCTATGCATGTCCATTGCCTCAATTTTCAAAAGCTCTCCCTAAGTATATGTAGGAATGCCAAATAGTCTCTGTTGCTTTGAAGAGGTGGTCTTACATTGTTCCTTTCTAACAGAAAAGAGTTAGATAAAATCTGGAGATATACAGTCCAGGGCTCAAAGTATACATGCTCCCTGCATAAATCCTGGTGCGTGGCCTCCTTGTCCCCTATCCGAGGGAGCCAGGTTTCAGTCAGTCCTTCATACTACACTTCAGGGAAAGAGGACTTAAGTTAAATAAGAGGATTCTCCTATCAGGGTTTATATGTGTCACTGGCCTCATGAAAGCCCTAATTGGGGAGACAGACAAAATACGTTTAGTATGTTATTTTGTAAGGTACTGTATTAATACAGTGATAGACAGGCCCCGCTACAGTGGGCTTGCCTTGTAAATGAGCAAGATGGACAGAAGGAAGAAAGAGAAACATAAACACAAAGGTACAGCAATTTAGTCAAGTTTGCGTAGCCTGTCGAGTGACTGTTCTGATTCCTAGCCTTGTCTATGGCTTGTGTTGCCTCCTTAGGCAGTGTTGGCCCCAATATACAGGTGTTCATAAACAGCAAACTGGGAAACCAAATAATTCTGCAGATGCTGTTCTGTCTTCTCAAAGTAGTTTCGGAACGGTGTGTGTCTGTGGTGGGTGGTGTTCTGAAGCCGAGGCTACTGTTCTGCAGCCACACTTCTATTTATGCCCTTGGCCTTCCTGATATGCAGGCATTACGGACTTTGTAAAAAGATGGGTCCTAGTAAAACATATCTCTATTATTATGTTATTGCAATATTCCCCACAAGCTTTAAAGACATTAGTATGGAAGAACAATAGAAACCCATGCAATCTCCATTAACGTGCAAGCTGTCGCTGTGGGCTGCCCAAAGGTTTTCAGGCAGAGCTCAAGTGCATTGGTAGAGAGCTTGAACAACAGTAGTGGTTCCCAGGCTAGGCCCCCTCCACCTTCAATTTGGGTAGCGCTTGCACACCCCAGTTACACAGAGCAGATTGCTGGTCATGAATCTGGCTCTTAGTTTCCACTTTGGAAAAAGCAGCTTGTTCATTACTTATGATATTAAATTTTTCATGGAAGCATCTGTGCAATTGACACAGAGCTGATGTTAAATGTGTATAAACAAGCGCAGAAGCATAATTACAAGTGAAAAAGGTGAAAGTCCACAAGGATCCCTTTTCTAAGATGTGGCCCTTAGCAAGAAAAACTGCTGAAAAGACTCCTCTGAAAATATTCAGCCTGGCACTGTAGATCATATTTCTTGTTGTATGTGATGATCCTGTTCAGGTCCTCTTTTGGTAAACACTGTACCATTGTATTTCTTCATATGTTCTGTCCCTCAGGATCTTGGTTTCCAAAAAAAAAAAAAAAAGGGCAAGCTTGCTAGAAGAGGGAGACCTGATATAAACTATCTTTAGCTTTCAATTGCATGCCACCCTTGGAATATACAATGACATATATAGAGAGCGTGGTATTTGGATCGAGGTGACACCCTTTCCTGAGTGCCATACAGGTAGTGTACAGTACTGTAGAGATTATAAACGCATAGAACTGGGCGACATAAAAGGCACAAGTGCAGTGATTTTCGTAAGAGTAACTTAACATGTGCAGTTAACATGACACTTAAATACATGCTAGAGAACAAGTCACCAAGGCAATCGGAGTATTTTCTTGCTTTAGCAGATTTTTTTTAAAAGTCACAATGTAATAAAAAGTGGAGGTAGTTCATTTTTAGACACTTCCAGTGAATTCCTTCATAGAAAATAAACTTTTTGGACAATTTATCCCATGATAAATCACGTAGCGTGATTTCATGAAATGTAATGACAAGGCCAACGATGAAATATTTTTCATAAAATTAGTAAGACGCCTTAGCCTTATTTTCCACCTAGGACAAAACTCATACTTGCAAAGTCTCTGAAAATAAGAGCCTTTCCAGAAAGATTGGCCTGTGGTGTGAACGAGGTGAAGATTTTACCCTTTCAGTGGAGATGATCGCTGCTCTGCTACAGAGAGCCGTAAAGCTCACTAGGTGGAGCTCTAAGGTACCAGGTAATCCCTCTGGGGACCTGCATGGAAGAAACGCTCGGTGTATCCAAGGGAAGGCCCGAGCATGGAATTCGCAACAGTACCTCAGCGTATTCACACAAAAATAAGGGACTGGAATTGAAATAATAATCCCCCTGCCCCACCCCTAAAGGATTAAGGACGGGAATGCCCAAAGCAGAGGTGTAAACATTCAGAAGGCAAACAGTTTTTGCACCATGCACTGGTTATTTAGTTTTGTGAAGGAAAAAGGTAGTGGCGTGTACTTTTGCTAACCGAGCAGCTGGACTGAGCAACTTTTCTTACACTTCACTCCCATCTCTTCAGGCTTAAAGATACTCCATGGTGCTACTCGCTGGGCAAGCGTATTGTACTGAAACGTGCACACGTTTGGGAGGAACTTGATAAAAAGAGGAGTCTGAGGCTACGGGGAGGGGGGGGCGCATTTGTTATCCAGGTGACGAGTGGATGTTGCACACAACAGACAGTCCCGCTGGGCCAGGTAAATACACTGTGGCTTAACTTCCGTCAGCTGGTACGGTTTTTGTTTAAATGGGAGAGTGTTCTCACCATCCGTTCTCTTTCTCTACAACATCTACTGGCACAGAAATCTGAATGCTCTGCTACTGTTTCCCTAGTCTTCCTTTTTTGGGGTTTGGTTTTGGGGGGGTTTTTTTGCCTTGATATTTCCCTTTTGGCTCCATTATGTCTTCACTTCCTAAAACCAAACCATTTCAGAATGCTGNCAAGGTGTAAAGCAAATAGGGGTGCAAAGTCCTAGCAAGGGCTGTCTGCAAGCTATTTCAGTCCTTTAAAAATAATCAGTCTGGAAGACTTCAGGGTCCTGGAATTTGCCTCTGAGGGGGCAAATTTCTCGTGTTTGGGTTTAAAACTGAAGGTTTTTTTCCTTCGGGGTAGTGGTGACAATGATGCTCATAAACACACATCCGCAGCAGGGGCAGTTACACCTTCCCTGATGATTTTGGGGAGAGTGTCTCACCTGGCATAGGCCAGGGCCACGCGGGTCACCTGCACGGTTGCCTCGAGTGTGGGGAGGCTTGGAGGAGCAGGGGACTTGGACTAGGGGAAGGCTGGCCGGGGTGGCCGGCTGGAGAGGGGCAGGCGCCTCCGCAGCAAAGCCCTCAGAACGCTGGAGAAATCCAGCGGCCGGTAATGACCCGAGGCGACCGGGAAGGGCAGCGCTAGGAGTTAGGCGAGGCTAAGAGGAAGGCAGGGGGGACGGGACCAAAAAAAAAAAAAAGTTTTCTTTTCGTCTGAGCCCAGGAAGGGGGAAAATATCCCTCTCAGCGGTTGTCAAGGAGATGGTCGGCCGGGCTCGCCGGACCGTCTGCCTGCCCAGCCCGCCGCTCGGGGGGGAGCCGTTTGCTCGCGGTTCCCTGCGAGGGGCACGGGGTTGCGCCCCCCAGAGCCGCCCCCGGCCGCGGGAGGGGGGGGGNCGCGGGAGCCCCGGCGAATCAGCGGGGCGCTGTCAGGGCGTCAGCGCCGGCGGCTCAGCGCGGCCGGCCCCGAGCGCGTCCCTTATCGCAGACAGGCACCGGGGGCCGGGGATCGCATCATTATCATGGGCACTGTTTGCTTTTCGCGGCGCTGCTGTTTGCTTTTCGCTCTCGCCTGGGCCGGCAGGTTGGCGGGAGGCAGCGGGGGCGCAGGTAAGAGGGGACTCCGCCGCCGTGCCGCCTTCCCCAGGCTCGGGCGGCGCGGGGCCGCGGCCCCGGGGGGACCGCGTTTGTCCGCTCTACTCTCCCCGGTGTAAGGTGTTGAGGGGGAGGTCGCTTCTTGCCGCTAGTAGTGCCGGGGGTGTTGGAAGTTGCGGTGGGGAGGCGTTTTCTCGCGTCTTTGACACTGCCGGAGCCAAGGGACCTCTGGAGGGAGAGACGGGGAAGAAAAAGTTACTTTCCTTAAGCGCCTGCGAGATAAATCTGTGCTGAACCCTAGAGACTCCTCGGGGGAAGCCTTGGCTGTTGCATCTTCACAGGCTTTCCCTGTCTGCGCATTAACCCAAAGACCTGGTGTTTCTTAAGAGCCGCGCTTGTGTCTGTTTAATAGCGGTAATGATATTAAGCCTTTGCTCCGGTGTTTAAAAGGAAAGAGGGGGAAAAAAAGGAAACAAACCAAAAAACCCCCAACCCCCGTCTGCCTAGGAATGCTGTAAGCCCAAAGTAATTCNCTTATTTTCCACCTAGGACAAAACTCATACTTGCAAAGTCTCTGAAAATAAGAGCCTTTCCAGAAAGATTGGCCTGTGGTGTGAACGAGGTGAAGATTTTACCCTTTCAGTGGAGATGATCGCTGCTCTGCTACAGAGAGCCGTAAAGCTCACTAGGTGGAGCTCTAAGGTACCAGGTAATCCCTCTGGGGACCTGCATGGAAGAAACGCTCGGTGTATCCAAGGGAAGGCCCGAGCATGGAATTCGCAACAGTACCTCAGCGTATTCACACAAAAATAAGGGACTGGAATTGAAATAATAATCCCCCTGCCCCACCCCTAAAGGATTAAGGACGGGAATGCCCAAAGCAGAGGTGTAAACATTCAGAAGGCAAACAGTTTTTGCACCATGCACTGGTTATTTAGTTTTGTGAAGGAAAAAGGTAGTGGCGTGTACTTTTGCTAACCGAGCAGCTGGACTGAGCAACTTTTCTTACACTTCACTCCCATCTCTTCAGGCTTAAAGATACTCCATGGTGCTACTCGCTGGGCAAGCGTATTGTACTGAAACGTGCACACGTTTGGGAGGAACTTGATAAAAAGAGGAGTCTGAGGCTACGGGGAGGGGGGGGCGCATTTGTTATCCAGGTGACGAGTGGATGTTGCACACAACAGACAGTCCCGCTGGGGAATTAGGAGGGCTTAAAGCAGAACCTAAAGTAGCAAAGCATTTGGGGGGGGGGGGGGCAGTAGTGTCTATGAAAGAAACAAGGTGTAAAGCAAATAGGGGTGCAAAGTCCTAGCAAGGGCTGTCTGCAAGCTATTTCAGTCCTTTAAAAATAATCAGTCTGGAAGACTTCAGGGTCCTGGAATTTGCCTCTGAGGGGGCAAATTTCTCGTGTTTGGGTTTAAAACTGAAGGTTTTTTTCCTTCGGGGTAGTGGTGACAATGATGCTCATAAACACACATCCGCAGCAGGGGCAGTTACACCTTCCCTGATGATTTTGGGGAGAGTGTCTCACCTGGCATAGGCCAGGGCCACGCGGGTCACCTGCACGGTTGCCTCGAGTGTGGGGAGGCTTGGAGGAGCAGGGGACTTGGACTAGGGGAAGGCTGGCCGGGGTGGCCGGCTGGAGAGGGGCAGGCGCCTCCGCAGCAAAGCCCTCAGAACGCTGGAGAAATCCAGCGGCCGGTAATGACCCGAGGCGACCGGGAAGGGCAGCGCTAGGAGTTAGGCGAGGCTAAGAGGAAGGCAGGGGGGACGGGACCAAAAAAAAAAAAAAGTTTTCTTTTCGTCTGAGCCCAGGAAGGGGGAAAATATCCCTCTCAGCGGTTGTCAAGGAGATGGTCGGCCGGGCTCGCCGGACCGTCTGCCTGCCCAGCCCGCCGCTCGGGGGGGAGCCGTTTGCTCGCGGTTCCCTGCGAGGGGCACGGGGTTGCGCCCCCCAGAGCCGCCCCCGGCCGCGGGAGGGGGGGGGCGCCCTCCCGGCGGGCGGCGCCAGCGGTCCGCCCGAGGGGAGCAGAGCGCGGCGGCTCGCGCGGCTGGGGACGCCCGAGGACGGCGGCGCCCGGTGACGGCCCCAGCGGCTCCGTGCGGGCTCCCTACCTGTCGGGAGGCGCTAGAGTCATCGTCTTTTCCTCTCAGTGGTTACAATCCAAGCNGTGTAAGGTGTTGAGGGGGAGGTCGCTTCTTGCCGCTAGTAGTGCCGGGGGTGTTGGAAGTTGCGGTGGGGAGGCGTTTTCTCGCGTCTTTGACACTGCCGGAGCCAAGGGACCTCTGGAGGGAGAGACGGGGAAGAAAAAGTTACTTTCCTTAAGCGCCTGCGAGATAAATCTGTGCTGAACCCTAGAGACTCCTCGGGGGAAGCCTTGGCTGTTGCATCTTCACAGGCTTTCCCTGTCTGCGCATTAACCCAAAGACCTGGTGTTTCTTAAGAGCCGCGCTTGTGTCTGTTTAATAGCGGTAATGATATTAAGCCTTTGCTCCGGTGTTTAAAAGGAAAGAGGGGGAAAAAAAGGAAACAAACCAAAAAACCCCCAACCCCCGTCTGCCTAGGAATGCTGTAAGCCCAAAGTAATTCCTCTAAAGATGTGTGTGCAGTCTCTGAAGTTGTGCTAGAAGAAAACCTTCAAGGTGAAGGGGT